>MU185311.1:2137-30653 GCA_016904865.1 Pissodes strobi
GTCTGGAGCTGATCAATGACAGTTTGTGACAAGAGGGGCTGCATTGTATTAGCAGGCAGGAACGTTAAACTGGTGAGAGCAGTTTGATTACGGGGACTGACGCCCCCGCCATTCACAAGTTGCCACGGGATGTGGCCCATCAAATCCCATCGTCCTCCTCCAGACTGGAGAACATAGAGTACAAAGTCTGGAGCTGATCACTGGGGAGTGTTCCAACAAACCCCATTTTTACCCCTGTCAGACTAGGGACCACCAAAGCATTGAGTCTGAGGCCGATGCTTCCAGTGGAAGCGGCCCCAGGTGGTAGATGCATACGCCTAGTCGCATCGTCCGGTGAAAGACCACCCCACCAGAACTGGGAGGCGCTAAGTGGTTTTCCCAAATCACGCTCCGCTTCCGCGCTGGTGTTCCCGGCTTTCACAGTAGGAATATATGAACATGATGGTGCTTCCAGGATCAAAATATTCCGGAAGTAAACTCCCCGGCCATTCGGATCTCCGGGCGCTGTGTGGCCCTGGGAGCCCTTCATTCTGCATTTCACAGATAGCAAAGATACCTAACCAATTTAGAATAGATTTCTGCAACATAAGAGGCCTAAATACAAACATAAATTCGGTACACCAACTTCTACAAGCAAATAGACCACACATACTAGCCCTTACAGAAACACAATTATGTTCTACAACAACATCCTGGTTACGACTTACATACCCGATTTAGACATAAGTTCGGAATATGCCTTTTTGTACTAAGCGACCTTTCATGTCACCGCGAGGAAACACTCGAACCGAACAACCTTGACGTCATGTGGCTCTAGTTCACCGCCAAGGGATTAACCAAGTTTATATGTTGTCTCTATCGCCCTGCGAGCGATAGAGCCTACCAAAGCTTTTTCTCAACACTGGCTACCACTTTTGACTCAATACAGGTCGATCACCCCAGTTCAGAAATAATCGTTCTAGGAGACTTCAATGCCCACAACACAAACTGGCTCAAACATCACACCAAGACCGACAACGAAGGCAGAGAAGCTGATACATTTGCCATCAGCTGCTGGCTTACTCAACTTTTAGACGAACCATCTCAGAGAGGGGCGAATTCGCCGCCCTCCTGGATCTAACCACCAATCCTGACCAGTACAAAATTGCAGTTGGTCCGCCGTTAGGTACTTACCACCACAAACTTATTACAACGGTGTGTGAATTGCCACTCATACAGAAGGACCCACCATTGCCTCGCAAAATCTGGCATTACAATTCTGCAAACTGGGACGATCTAAGAGAGTTCTACCTAGATTTTCCTTGGCTCGACGTGTGCTTTGGCACTGACGACCCGTCAGTCTGCTGCGAAGAGATCACGCAAGTAATCTCCTCAGGAATGGAAGCATACATCTCAAATTCCAACAAGTTACCATCAAAAGGAAAGCCCTGGTTCGACAGAAGATGCGAAAGAGCTGTAGGTAGGAAACAGCAAGCCTACAAGTACTGGCAGCAAAATCAGACCGCTGAAAATGGCAATTATTTTGTCGAAGCGAGAAACGAATGCAAACGTGTGATCGACGAAACTAAGGACAAACACAATCAAAGGATCAGGAATAAACTTTTGCAATGTCCCAGTGGTTCCAGGAATTTCTGGTCGGTAGCAAAGGCAGTAAGTAACAACTTTACAAAAACGTCTCTCCCACCTTTGACGGACGAACGTGGCATCACGGCGACTACAGCCAAGGAAAAAGCAAACATGCTCGCTAAAATGTTTTCATCGCACTCTACCTTAGACGTCCCCCAAGGCAAGACTCTGCCCACCATATCGAACATCAACACTACCATGGCAGAAGTCAAGTTTCATCACCATGATATCCGCAAAATCCTTAAAGAACTAGATACGCAAAAGGCATCAGGACCGGACGGAATATCTGCCATCGTGCTAAAGAACTGCGCCAACGAACTAACACCCGTTTTTTTCAGGTTTTTTTCTCTTTCTTACGGAAAAGGGATTTACCCATCCTCTTGGAAAGTCGCTCGAGTGCAACCTGTTCCAAAAAAGGCAAGAAAACCACGCCATCAAACTATCGCCCAATTGCCTTGCTTCCAATAATCTCCAAAGTCATGGAACGTGTAGTCAACCAGCAACTACTCAAGTACCTCGAGAACAACAGAATAATCAGCGATAATCAATACGGCTTTCGCAAAGAGAGATCGACAGGAGATATATTGGCCTATGCCACTCATATATCGAGTAGGGCAATTGAAAACTACGGAGAGTCTCGAGCGATTGCGTTGGATATTTCAAAGGCATTCGACAGAGTTTGGCATGACGGACTGCTCAACAAACTGCCGTCCTTCGGACTGCCAGCCCCTCTCTGCAGCTGGCTGGCCAGTTTCCCTATGACCCGATCCCTACACGTTGCAGTCGATGGACACATCTCGGACACATTCACCATCAACGCGGGCGTGCCTCAGGGCGCAATACTTTCACCAACTCTGTTCCTCATCTAAATTAATGACCTGCTGATCGAAACGAATAATCCTGTTTACAGTTTTGCAGATGACAGTACCCTTGTCTCCCACCTTAGATCAGAAAAACCCTTACCAGCGACTGAGACTCACCACCGCAGACAGGAGCAGATTACAGCTATTAATCAAGACCTGGAGAAAGTTCAAACTTAGGGCGACCGAAATTTGGTCCAGTTCAATGCAGCAAAGACCCAAGCAGCAAGGTTTACCAAGAGGGGCCCTGACATCATTATGGCAGGATCGACCATTCCTTCATCTTCGTCAATCGGACTGCTGGGTGTCTCGGTCAACAGCAATATGTCATGGCATGACCATGTTGCTAACATCGCAAAATCAGCCTCCCAGAAGCTTGATGCGCTATTTCGCAACAAAAAACTCTATACACCGCAGCAGTTGCTCTTGATGTACAAAGCGCAAATAAGACCGTGCTTAGAATATTGCTCACATATCTGGGGTGCCGCACCAAAGCACACCCTAATGCTGCTGGATTCCATTCAGAAGAGAGCTGTGCGTCTCGTCGCTGACGGCGACCCGGAGTTGACCCGGAATCTGGATAGTCTGGAACACCGCAGACATGTGGCCGAGATGTCTCTGTTTTACAGATACTTTCACGGCATATGTTCCCAGGATTTGGCCCGCATCATCCCGCCCCTGGCAACTCCTGTCAGACAGTCACGACAGACGGCAGGAGCGCACCAGTTCGTCGTACAACTAGAAACACCTAGAACATCGCTTTGCAAGAACTCCTTTGTCTGGCGCACTGCATCACTGTGGAACTCACTTCCAGGACATCTGTTTCCCACTAATTACAACCTACAACTATTCAAGAACCGTGTCAATCAACATCTTCGCACACACATCGCTCGTCGAGCGCCATAGGATCTCCCTTTAGTGTGTGTGCCACTGCCATAAAAAAAAAGAATGAATATTACCTAGAATTTGTTTTAAAAGTTAAATCTGAGAAGCTAAATCTTACGACATGAAATTTGATGTACCTAAACTCTTTTATGACACCATATACAAAAATATTGCTTCGAATTTCTGATTATTTCCAAAATTTCCTTTAATTTGATGTGAAACAATACATTTTCAAATGATTTTAAGTTAACGCCTTTTTGTCACTAAAACTCTTTTATGACACCTTATACAAAAATTTTGTTTCGATTTTCTGGTTCGCTGTAAAATTCCCTTTAATTTGATGTATAACTCAATACGTTTCGAGCGATTTTAGGTTAGTGCCTTTATTGGCGCGTAGACCGGAATTGGTTTTTCTCGAAAACTATAAGAGTTAGACGTGCGCACATAGCGCCAAAAGTGCCCTCGGCATTCCGGCTGGTAACCGTCTCTTTAATAAATATATATTTACCAAAAAACTGGTTAAGGCCTTTATGGTGATGACTTAGGCAAAAAACATACGCTTTTCTATTGTGCCGCCGCCGCGCCGGCCGTTTGGATAGCGTTTTTGCTATATAGAACCACTTAGGTTCTTATCATCATAAGGGATCTATCGATTCGAATGCTTTCTCTGTCGCATGCATGGTCTCGCACTTCACACACACACACATATGCATAGTTGGGCAAAGAGCTAAAATTTGGATATTGGCTACGGGTAAATAGAGTAGGTCACGTGGTGTTCAATATACAAGCTTATTTTAAAATTATTTAAATTTACCGCCCGTTCACGATTTTACTCGAATATGAAGATGACATAAATGGTGTTTTTGCATTTCGTGAAATCTATTTTTAGACCATTTTTTTTGCCTTGAAAATAAATGTAAAGCATAATATTGCTAAAATATTTGTAGAAAATTTTTGAAAGTTATCTAAATAAAATCTATGACTGAATTAATAACGCATGAGTCTCATAAGGCTAGGCTAGGCAAGGCGGGCTTGTTGAACTTGTACAACGTCACACGTTGATGACGTTAGGCTATCATCTTCAAACTAAATCGAACCAGAGCTCTGGTAGCGTGGTGGTATGCGCCTCGGCTCTTTGTTCTAATGGTTGCAGGTTCGATTCCTGCAGCCGCGGCCGCAACAAAAAACTTTTGATAATTTAATTTGAATTTTAGTGGTGCGCGCCAAAAAGGCAGTGGAGGCAAAAAGTCTTTAATTATTTATTTTCACTAACAAAAACTACCCCCTAAATATTCACCCCTAAAAACTCACACCTAAAACTACCCTTAGTAGTGGTTAGGTCCCTTTGGTATGATGATGATGTCACATTAGATGGAGTGGGTCAGTGATAAAAAAAGGCATTAGCGTAGCCTGGACCGCATTATTGAGTACCCTGTATAGAGGCTAGGCCCGTTTGGCTTCGTGGCGTGTTCAAGGTCAGTTCAGCAGCCTCTGGTCATTGGCGGCGCCGGCAGCTTCTTCAGCGGGGTATCATCGACTTCTTCGGGTGATGGTAATGGCGGCCATCGAGTTTGATGAGGGTGCCAAAAAGGCCTTATTTTGTCCTCGGACCTTGGGTTCCCTACTCACACCAACTTCAAATTCTCGATTATCTTCTCGATGAAACGTTTGCAAGGATGGGAAATAAGCTCAGATGTACTAATCTTGTACAACTTGTAACTAAGACAGATTCCTCTCCAATCAAGCAACGGTAAACATAAGACAGTCCATGTAGAGTTAGAACAAATGTTAAAGGATGATATCTGATCACCCATTGTTATGGTGAAGAAATAGTCTGGCGATTAGCGATTTTGTGTAAATTTTCGTTTTCTGAATCGAATAACAATCCTCGATTCATATCCTATCCCCTACGTGAGCGCTACACTTGATAATTTGCGAGATGCCCAATTTTTGAGCACTTTAGATATCAAATCTGCGTATTGGTAGATTCCGATAGCTCCGGAGTCTCGACCACTGGGAGCCTTTACTGTTCCATCCCGCGGTTTATTCTAATTTAAGCGTATGCCTTTTGGCCTCACTTATGCCCCAGCTGTCTGGCAACGACCTATAGATCGTGTCATCGGTGTTGATTTAAAGCAATACGTCTTTGTCTACGTTCACGACGTGATAATCTGCACATCGTCTTTTGGCGAACATATCCGTGTCCTTCGTATTTGGAATGCAGGACTTACCCTCAACAGCGAGGAGTGCCAGTTCTGTAAGCCTGAGTCAAAATATCTAGGTTACGTCGTAATATCATCGGGCCTCCTTGTATATCCCGAAAAAGTAGGGGCCATTTAAAAAATTCCAACCTCTACAACTGTGACCGAGGTAAGGAGAATAATTCGTATGGCCTCATGGTATAGATTTGTGCTAAATTTTTCAACCCTGATTTCGCCTCTTACTGCTTTAACCTGCCTGACAAAATTATTTGTGACAATGGTACTCAGTTCCGTAGCAAGATCTTTAAAGATATGTTGGAAAAATATAATATTGCTATTAAATATACAGCTAATTACCATCCTCAAGCAAATCCTGTGGAGAGAGTCCACTGTGTTCTTAAATCAATGTTGTCGAGTTACGTTTCTGCCGATCACAAACAGTCGGACAAACAACTTGCAAAAGTAGGTGCCGCCATAAGATCAGCACGTCATGTAGCCAGTTCTAGAACGTGCTAACAGATCTCTTGATCTTATTGCTAAAGCCTAAGCCTTAGAACAAGTTTTTCAGAACATACATAAACGTCTTCAACGGGCACACAATAAGGGCAAAAATACTTATAATTTAAGGCGTCGCGTCGTGACGAACAATTTTTCTTAATACTAAATGAGACACTTTATATTCCATGCAAAATTTTAATCCAAAAAGGACTTCCTATAGAAGCATAAAAACAGAGCGCTTTTGGCCTAGGCAATCATCAGTGTTACTTGTCATTTGGACCTGAAGAGCATATCAGTAGGTATAGTATCTGCGTTCACGGGCCACCGCCGCGGTGGAGGTGCGCCGTAGCAAAAATCGCTCACGTGTGCTACGCCATATTTAAGGCGTGACATACGACAGCTGACAGATGACGTTTGTTAGTTTGGGGGGCGGCCGTTGACAGTTGACAGGCACGTTCGGAATCTCTCGTCCATCCTCGGAAATACCTAAATTAATAATAAAAGTTTTGGAGTCTTGCGGCGATCGAACCAAATACTTTCGACATGTGAGGTAAAGACGATACCACTGAACCAACCGAACCTTGCAGAAATCCTTTTTAGAAGTGTATATATGACGCAATAGGGGTTATATTCATTTAATAATTCGGTCCGGGCTGAGCTAATGCCGTTTTGCTCTAGAGCAACACGTGACCTAATCCATCTACCCCGTATCTAGTGAGACGTCATCATCATCATACCAAAGGGGCCTAACCACTACTAAGGGGACTAGTTTTAGGGGTGAATTTAGCATAGCCTTATAAGACGCATGTGCAGTTATGATAAAATAATATATAAATGGTATAGTTCCCGAACGTAGTCGGAACATGGCATACCCGTAGTAGCTCCTCACGAATTCGCGTATTTCTAGTAATAAAAGTGAAAATATATTTAAAAAAAAATAGTGTACATGTGTTGCTTAGTGTTGTTTATGTATAAGTACTTTTTTATTTTTCTAAAAACTTCGTTTTTATCATATATGCTTCGTTTAGTACTTGTGTTTATTTGGCGACAAAGTAATGTCTACGTTTTTTGAGTCACAGCTACGTTCCTGATTTGCAGTTTGTGTCTTGAGTAATTTATTTAGTCTTTGTTGGTGTTATTCTAAGTTAAAAATGTGTATACTTGGTTTCTACTGTGTTACTAAGACTCAATTATGCTATTCTAGTTGAAGAATAAACCTGGAAATGCTGTAAGTCCCATATATTGACCCTAATAAAACGAACATAATTTGGCGCCAAATCCATTATTTACATTTCATACGCCAAACTTATATTGAATAAATTTCCGGAATTATGGCTGGTTACAAATTCAAATGTTGTGAAAGAACATTTTCATATTACGTTTGTACCCAATGCTGTGAAATTATCCATAAAGGATGTGTTACAAACGGCAAATATAAAGGGAAAGTAAACGTTATTAAGGGACATAAAATTAACTGTTGTAAAACAGAAACGATAGATTTAGAAAAATCTCTAAGTATTGTAGAAGAGAAAAATTCAGTACTGGAAGAAACTTTGAATGAACTTACCTTAGACACACATTTAAAAACTCAACACTTAGATAAAATAAAAAAAGACTATCAGCACTTTATAAACGAGGCCTCAATAAGGGAGGATGAATTAAGTAAAATTATAGTCGAAAATGAAAATACCATTTGTGAACTTAAAACGAGTATTCTAAATTTAAAACGTGATTTAAATGCATACACAAATAAGATCTGCAAATCACTTGGCACACAAACAAAAATAAACATTAGGAATGTATCGACTTCCACTGAACCTTTGAACCAGCCAGAGTCAAAATCTGTATCAACGTCGACATCAACGGCAGACCCTGAAAAAGATGTATTCACACCGCCGCCGATGCCGCTGGATCCCGTGGCTGACGATGCACCAGGTGAAATAAACAAATATTGCCTTCACCATCTGTCAAGAATACCACGAAGGCTTCAAATAATCTAAAATCGCAAAATGTACTTACGATTACGGCCGTAATATAAATTTTCTTTTAGAACATAAATTTAGCATAAGTGATTGTCAGGTGCAGTGTTTTTACAAGCCAGGAGCGAAGTATGATGATGTGATTGAAGATATTGACAGTCTTGCTAGGGACTTTTCGACTAGGGATCACGTAGTTATAATCGCGGGCTCAAACAATTTTTCAAATGCGGCTAATTATCCAATATTTAAACATATTTGGAGCAAAATTAAATTATGTCCTGACACAAATTTTACTTTTGTTGGTGTACCATACAAATATCATATGTACAATAAATATATTTATAAATTTAATAGAAATCTAGAACGTTTTACCTATAAATTGAATTCTTGTTTGCCGGGCCTTTTCAGTTTTATTGATGTAAATTTGGGATTACATAAGCTTAAAAAGAAAGAACTATGCTCACTGATTTACAACAAAGTTTTATTGGGAAACAACCCTCTGCCTAAAAGCCTAGTTTTTATTCAAACGAGCCATAATAACAATTCAGGTCCAGTATGTGAGACGTCTACGCAATGTAGTGAAACCATTAACTTGAGTACACCTGAGTCAGACGCTGAAAATAATACCCAAATTATTAACGAATCTGTGATGACACTTCCTGTGATTGAAACTCTTGTACCTGAAAAAAATAATAGTAATATAAATTTTTTATACCCACGTTTGTCTCAGATGTCCCAAGTGTAAGTGTTTGTCATGTCAACGTCCAAAGTTTAGTAAGTAAGTTAGATTTAATTGATGTTTTAATTGATGACAAAAGTTTGGACTGTTTTTGTGTTACGGAACACTGGCTGACCCATGAAAATATTCTAAACATTAAATTACAGGATTTTAAGCTTATTTCACATTTTTCTAGACAAGAGCACTTGCATGGAGGCTCAGCTATTTTTGTTAGGGAAGGTTTAAAGGCAAAAAATATATCTTTTTTGAAAACATTATCAGTGGAATGCTGCATTGAACTAAGTGGCGTATACCTTACATTAAATGAAAAGGAAAATATAGCTATTTGTAGTGTATATAGACCGCCAAGCGGCGATTTTACAGTTTTTTTTGACCATCTTGAAAATGCTATTAGAAGTATCTTGAGTAGATATAAATATGTCGTGATTTTAATATAAATTTTCTGGATGTTTCTGCAAATACTAAAATGTTAATAGATTTATTTGAGTGTTTCTCCTTAATGGTGCAAAATAAATGTCCTACGCGAATAAGTCCAAATACAGACGGTTCTATTACCAGAACCTGCATTGACTACATGGTGTCTAACATATCAAGTGACATATTCCATGTTGAGGTCTTTGATCCATTTTTAGCGGACCATCTGGGCCACATATGTGAGGCTAAAGATCTAACTATTTCTTGTCGCTGTATTAGTGAAACAAATTTGAGTGAATTTGTTTTTTTGATTAAAAATACTGATTGGGCTCCTCTGTACAGTATGAACCTAAATAGTGCGTTTGACTTTTTTGTAAGTACTGTTGTTTGGTGTTTCAATGCATCCTGTCCCTTTAAAAAAGTAACTATAAATAGAAAGAAGAATGTATGGGTAAATCAAACCATAAAAAATGAAAAAAAAATCTTATTAACGCTTCTAGGGAGATGAAGAGGTCAAACTGTCTGGAAATACAAGCCAGATATAAAGCTCAAAAAAGCAGGTATAGAAAATTAGTAAAACATACCAAAACAAATTTTTACATGAATAAAATTGAAAACTCTGAAAATAAAACTAAAGAGATTTGGAGGACTGTAAACAATAGATTAGGCGGGAAGAAAAACAAAAACAACATTTATACTATTAGAATAAATAATGAAGTCATTTCAGACAATATCTTAGTGGCACAGGAGTTTGGAAGCTATTTCTCAATTATTGCTTCTAAACTTAGTGAAAAACATTTTGGATACAACCTATCATTACCTCATACTGTCTCACCTATAAGCGAAACTTCAATATTTTGTAACCCACTAACAAAAACAGAATTACTGTTCACTATAAAAAATCTTAAAAATAAGAAATCCAGCTCTGTAGATGAAATATCCCCAGCATTGTTTAAAAAAATTGCAAATAATTTGGTTGACGAACTATTGTTTTTAATAAACCTATCACTCCAAGGTGGACAGTTTCCGGATATCTTAAAAACTGCAATCGTGACTCCTGTTTTTAAAAAAGGCGATCAACATAACATAGAAAATTTCCGACCGATATCTGTCGTGAGTGTATTTTCCAAAATCCTGGAGAAGGTCATTTATAATAAAATAATGAGATTTTTCAATAAATATAACCTCCTTTCAAATAGCCAGCATGGTTTTCGAGTTGGCCACTCCATAGAAACTGCATCTATTAACTTTTATGAATATGTTTATAAAAAAGTAGCCCAGGGTAAGTATGTAGTAACAATATTTTTTGACCTCTCAAAAGCATTTGACTTGGTAAATAAAAACATCCTAATAGATAAGCTTGAATGTTTGGGAATTCGAGGTGCACTTAAGGACCTCATTGATTCTTTCATGACAAACAGGTTTCTCCAAGTTAAGTGTAATGGAGTTTTATCCGACAAACATGAATTAAAATTGGGTGTTCCTCAGGGTTCCATTCTTGGACCTCTGCTTTTCCTTGTCTACGTCAATGATTTGCCTGATTATATGGGGGACGAGGTAGTCATACTATATGCGGATGATACATCCATAACTCTATCGGCCGATACTCCAGAGGAACTAAATTCCAAACTAAAAATTGCGTTGGACAAAATGACTAGCTGGTGTGAAAGAAATAGGTTAGTACTAAACGAGGAAAAGACTGTTTATGTAAATCTTAATTTACGCAAGCCTCTCATAAATAGTACCGAAAATTTGTCATCGAATGTAAAATTCCTGGGAACTTTCTTAAACAAGAATTTTTCATGGGAGACGCATGTGGATTATTTGTCAAGGAAACTGAATAGTGCCTATTACGCAATTTTTCAATTAAAAAGTAGTTTAGACACTGATGCCTTACTAAACTGTTATTATGCCTTAGCATACTCCCACATATCCCAAAGTATTATGCTTTGGGGTAAAAGTAGCGAGGCAAAAAGAATTTTTATTGGTCAGAAAAGAATACTGCGACTGATTTTCAATTTAGATATGCGCGAGTCCTGTAAAAATATTTTTATTTGTAAGAAAATGTTAACTGTCCCATGTATTTATATGTATAAATGTCTTGTGTATGTACGGAAAAATTTTACTAAGTTTAGATCTCTAACGAGTAGCCATAACTATAACACGCGTAGTGAGCATATACTCGCAGTTCCGAGGCACAAAACAGCAAACTTTGAAAACTCATTGACTTACAATGCAATTACTTTGTATAATAAATTACCTATTAGTTTAAAGATATTAGATGACAAAAGATTCAAGGTAAAAATAAGGCAACTTTTTGTTAACAATGCATTTTATTCTTTTAAGGAATTTATGGAACACTATTGATATACTACCTTTTCTATACTTGAATCTGATTGTAAATATTTTTTTTTCTATTCTTAGTACCTAATTTTAAGTATTCTTTTGTTTGTTTTATTTATTCTCTGTGTATTTTTTACCTATCTGTATATGTGTATGTGTGTGTATGAGTATGTGTATGTGTGTATATGTATGCGTGTGTATATAATATGTATATATTTTAGGTTATTTTAGGTTTATTTGGACCTTTTATTATCGTCCTCATCTTATGGTTCTTTTGTTTATTTTATGTTTAGATGATTCTGTATTTTCTAGTCATATTGAACATTTCTGCTGTTTATGTTAATTTTGGAATATTAAATGATTAGACCATTGTATTTATTTTTGCAAAATTTGGTTAAATTTTGGTAATTTATTTTATTTTATTTTTGTATACTACATACTATGTAATAATTGACTTGCCAATGCATAAATACTATGTATTTGTTTTTACAAATGGCCAAATAAAGAGTTTGAGTTTGAGTTTGAGTTTGGGTAAGTTAATTGCTTCAACTCTTCATATTTACTTGAGACAGAGCCTACAATTTTCAGTTAAATACTTAAATACGTAAAACAAAAGAAAAGTGGTGTTTTGTAAAGAGTGTGAATATATTATCCATAATATTTCAAGTAAATCCTATTTGGATTTGATAGAATGTTATGCCGCCAGCTCGAAAAAGAATTAGGTGGTATCCCAAGAACTTGAGTACGATGTCCTCGACCATTAAATGGACAAAAAATGTGTTCATTTTGTTTAAATCACGTCAGCGATTGTTTCAATATATCCTGTGGTAAATGATATATGAAGTATAAAGATACTATATGAAAGAAGAAGGAAAAGGAGGATGAGAAATAATAAGAATAAACCACGAAGAGAATTTACTACTTTTATCATTTGAAATAATTATTATTACAATACAATGTAAATTTCAAACAGCTGTAATAAGTAATACAAAATATAAACTATGTTACATTTGAAGTTATTTATTATTATTAAACCATACTATATATTGACTTTTAGTGACTGTATACATAAGCTTAGTTAGTAATATACAGCCAGATACAACTATAAATAAAATAAACTAAAAGCACTGGTTGAGTTAACCATCTCATTGGTGTCATGGAGAGTAGAATTATAACTGATCAATGTTTTCCATTCTGTTTCTGCAAAAATTAGGTTGTTATACTGAAGTCTAAACTTGTAGCGTATATAATTTATAGCAGATGATGGAACATTAGTTGTAAAAACTCCTATGTATCTGTTGTCTATTGTCTGATTAATCATTTTTGACCAGGTGTTGTTGGCTGAAAAATCTTTTGTTTCTAGCATTATTGACATATCCTGCACATAGAATACATTTTGCGATAAGGCAACCAAGAGGATGACTGATGAAATTAACAGTGTCATGCCTGAAGGTGTAATGATCTAAATTCTATTAATTTTATGTTTTTATGTGCGGTCTTTATCGTGGTAGAATTTACTTTCACATTTCATAGCTGGATCAGAAAGGAAATATAAATTTAATAAATATATTTTGAGTACAACTGCTTTTTATGGTTCAAAAGCAACCTGTTATATAACATTAGTTTTATTAATCCAACTATTATGCTTATCGCTAAAACCTAACCATTTTACAAACACCTTATTTTTTAGTCGTTTTAAAATTTTTTCAACTAACTTTTTAGACAAGCCTGAAAAAGCGAGCTTAGTCTGTATATTTGCAAAAACAAGCTTACATTGTATGCAAAGTTCTTATCAAATTGTGTGGTTCGAGTCAGTCTGTAAAAAATCTAATTTTGATAAACAAAACGAATGTGCACTAAACTTTATTTCAATGGATCAGTCTTAAGTTCTTGAAAAGAATAAAGTGTGTAATTTTTCCTCAAAAATCAATTTTGGATGCGAAATGGATCAATTCGTCCCGCAGGGGAATTATTTCTTCGCGATATTTACTCAGTTATGCGCCGGGACGCATTGAATTCGCGTCGCAAATTTCAGTTTGACCGTATCGTTCAATATAATTTTTATTAACAAAAATAATCCTAATAAAAAGTCCACTAAAAATACAGTCCTTCTGCGTATTCTAAGTGACAGCTTTCACAGCTGTCAAACAATTTGGCTTGAATTACTCATAAACAACTTGTTTTTCCACCCATCAAACAGTCTGCACCATAAAACCCAGAAAATCTAAAAATTTCCGGGAAAGGGCAAAAGTGCTCTTTAGCGCACTCCTGACAAAATACGTTCTTGATGGAATCTTGTTCTAGACACTTTAGGAGCACAATGGAGTTACTCCGAGAGTTGTCCGATGGCCCGTTCTCGAGATATAAATTTGGTTGTTTTTCCCCAAAATCAAATACTAGATGCTACTAGAAGTGGCCCTGCGAGCGCCGAAAAATTTTCCGATGTGTCCTTCACCTATTACTGCATGATTAGTTATCAATCTTCCCTTAAATCTGATATTTATATTATGTATGTCAGTTTGAAATCGAATTTTATTATACAAATAAGGCAGTGTTTTGCTTAACAAAACCTTGTGACATAAAACAAGTATATGTCTCCTATCAGTCATAATTAACCAACCCGATCGCTCATAGGCACTACCTATGCGATCGTATTTCGGCAACCCATAAATAAGACGAACACGCGAATTCTGCAGTCTCTGAATACGATCAGCTACTCTCGCAGTAATACAGGACCCATACACCACATCACAGAAAATAAGGTGCGGTAACGCCAAAACATTACACAAAATCGATTTTAGTTTTATATTTAAGACGATGCTGAAATAGTAATTTTAGGTTCATGTAGACCCTCCGCAAATTGATATTTACATGATCCACAAATATCTAAGATCCTGATCCATATAGAGCCCTAATTTTAACATTGGAAATGTTTTTGTTTTCCTATTATGGGGTATCAAATCACGAAAAAGTGCATGCTACATTTGGCACATCACGTAATATACGTGAGAGATCGTGTTAGTCTGTTGTTGAAGACGGAATCGGTTCAAATGACAAAAATAAATTAAAGCTAACTGAAACTAACCGGAAGTTGATTGAACGACTAACCCAAACTAACTAAAAGTAACCAAAAGGGTTAAAATGAATCGGAACAAATGAAAAAAAAATAAAAGTAAGTTTAAACTAACTCAAAGTAACCGAAATTTGGCGAATAACCAAAACTAACCATAAAAAATTAATTGGTTATAACCTATCAGATCCGGTTCAAATTACTAAAATAAATTGGAACTAACTAAAACTAACCGAAAGTAACCAAAAGCTCCAAAAAAGGCTAAAACGTATCGGAACAGATTAAAAATATTAAAGTAAGTTAAAATTAACCAAAACGAACCGAATTTTGGCGACTAACCAACACTACCCAAAAACATTAAATTCGATTATAACGTATCGGCGCCGATTGAAATGACTAAAATTAAAACTAACTGAAATTGATTGAACGACTACCCACGACGGCCATCTAACCCAATCTAACCTAAACTAACCAAAAGCACCCAATATGGCTGAAACGTATCGAAACAGATTAAAAATATTATAGTAAGTTAAAAATAACTCAAACTAACCGAATTTTGGCGACTAACCAAAATTAACCAAAAACATTAAAATTGGTTATAACATATCGGAAAGTTGCTTGAATGACTAACCAACACTAATCAAAAGTAACCAAAAGCACCAAAACGGGCTATAAAATATATCAAAATAGGTTATACAACTTAAAGCAAGTTAAAATTAACCAAAACGAACCGAGTTTAAAAACCGAAAGTTGATTAGCCGACTAACCAAAACTAACCAAATCTATTAAAATTGATTATAACGTATCGGAACCAGCTCAAATAAGTAAAATAAGTTGAGACTAAGTGAAACTAGCCGAAAGTTTATTCGACGATTAACCAAGAATAACCAAATCTATTAAAATTGATTATAACGTATCGTAACCGGTTCAAATGACTAAAATAAGTTGATATTAAGTGAATCTAACCGATATTTGAATTGGCGACTAACCAAAACTAACCCAATCTATTCAATTGTTTATAACGTATCGGAAACGGTTCAAATGACTAAAGCAAGTTGCAATTGAGTGGAACTAACCGAAACTTGATTGGACGACTAACCAAAATTAACCAAATCTATTAAAATTAATTATAGCGCGTCGGAACCGGTTCAGATGACTAAAATAAGTTGACACTAAGTGAAACTAACCGAAAGGTGATTGGACGTTTAACCAAATCTAAACAAATATATATAAAAAATGGTTGATTGGACGACTAACCAAATTTATTGAAATTGGTTACAACATATCGGAACCGGCTCAAATAAGTAAAATAATTTGAGACTAAGTGAAACTAACCGGAAGTTGATTAGACGACGAACCAAAAGAAACCAAGTTTATCAAACTTGATTATAACGTATCGGAACCGCCTCAAATGACTAAAATAATTTGAGACTAAGTGAAACTAACCGCAAGTTGATTAGGCGACTAACCAAAACTAACCAAATTTATTAAAATTGATTATAACGTATCAGAACCAGCTCAAAAAAGTGAAATAAGTTGAGACTAAGTGAAATGAATAAAAAGTTGATTAGACGACTAACTCAAACTAACCAAATCTATTAAAATTAATTATAACGTATCGGAACCGACTCAAATGACTAAAATAGGTTGAGACTAAGTGAAACTAACCGGAAGTTGATTACACGAGCAGCCAAAACTAACCAAATTTAGTAAACTTAATTATAACGTATCGGAACCGACTTAAATGACTAAAATAAGTTGAGACTAAGTGAAGCTAACCGAAAGTCGGTTAGACGATAAACCAAAACTAACCAAATCTATTAAAATTGATTGTAACGTATCGGATCCTGCTGAAATAAATAAAATAAATTGAGACTAAGTGAAACTAACCGATAGTTGATTAGACGGCTAACCAAAACTAGCCAAATCTATTAAAAATGATTATAACGTATTGGAACCGACTCAAATGACTAAAATAAGTGGATACTAAGTGAAACTAACCGCGTTAGATCGGGGATTGAGATACTAATCGAATGCAGCTTTTACAACCACCACTAATGTTATAAATTAAAAGTCATTTTTTACATTAGATGGTGTTAAGGGTGGGTGAGGGTGACTTTTAGTTTCTCACAACAGACTAACGTGTATCATATCGTTAGATCGAGGAATGTCAGACAAATCGAATGCAAATGGTCTTTTGCTTTTTCAACCACACTTATAACCTTATAAAGCGTAAGAAAGAACGAAACTTCAAGTAATATGCATTTATTTGGTATATTTTGGTAAAGTAAACTTACGTAACCTAACCTGATCTCACCCAAACTTCTATCAACTATTATATTTCCACACAATTATGAGTTTTCTCGGATCTCAAATTTAGTAAGCGTTGCACTCTGCTTCGGCATTTTCAATGTCTCCCCCGGTTGCATCTTTGTGAAGGACTGAATTTTTTTTCTGACAGCCTCAATTTGCAAGGCAGTGTCATTAATGCTGATAGAATTGACATAACTGCTCATAAAATTAAGTTTATCGTTATTTTTAACATTGAAAATGTTTTTGTTTTCCTATTATGGGGTATCAAATCACGAAAAAGTGCATGCTACATTTGGCACATCACGTAATATACGTGAGAGATCGTGTTAGTCTGTCTCTGAGGACGGAATCGGTTCAAATGACAAAAATTAAGTAATACTAACTGAAACTAACCGAAAGTGGATTGAACGACTAACCCAAACTAACTAAAAGTAATCAAAAGCACAAAAAGGGTTAAAATGAATCGGAACAAATTAAAAAAATAAAAGTAAGTTAAAACTAACTCAAAGTAACCGAAATTTAGCGAATAACCAAAACTAACCATAAAAATTAAAAATGGGTATAACCTCTCGGATCCAGTTCAAATTACTAAAATAAATTGGAACTAACTGAAACTAACCGAAAGTTGATTCAACGACTAACCGAAAGTAACCAAAAGCTACAAAAAATGCTAAAACGTATCGGAACAGATTAAAAATATTAAAGTAAGTTAAAACCAACTAAAACGAACCGCATTTTGGTGACTAACCAAAACTACCCAAAAACAACAATTCGGTTATGACGCATCGGCGCCGGTTGAAATGACTAAAATTAAAAGTAACTGAAATTAATTGAATATTGATTGAACGACTATCTAACCCAACCTAATCCAATCTAATCTAAACGAACCAAAAGTACCAAATATAGCTAAAACGTATCGAAACAGATTTAAAATATTATAGTAAGATAAAAATAACCCAAATTAACCGAATTTTGGCGACTAACCAAAATTAACCAAAAACATTAAAATTGGTTATAACATATCGGAAAGTTGATTGAATTACTAACCAAAACTAATCAAAAGTAACCAAAAGCACCAACACCGGCTAAAACATATCGCAACAGGATACAAAAATCAAAATAAATTAAAACTAACCAAAACGAACCGAATTTTGGCGACTAACAAAAACTAACCAGAAACATTATATTTGACTATAACGTATCGGAGCCGGTTCCGAAGAATACTTTGGTTTCTTGACAGTGAGTTTCCAAGGTCGCATCACGACACGGACAATTTTAATGAACGTCACGACACGGTTTATGCATAACTGATTATAATGTATCGGAACCCGCTCAAATAAGTAAAATAAATTGAGACTAAGTGAAAATAATCAAAGTTGATTGGACGACTAACCTAAACTAACCAAATCTATTAAAATTGATTAGAACGTATCGGAACCATTGACATGTACATTCGATGATCGGAACCAGCTCAAATGACTAAAATAAGTTGAGAATAAGTGAAACTAACCGATAGTTGATTAGACGACTAACCAAATCTATTAAAACTCATTAAAACGTATTGGAATCGGCTCAAGTAAGTAAAATAACTTGAGACTAAGTGAAACTAACCGGAAGTTGATTAGACAACTAACCAAAACCAACCAAATTTAATAAAATTGATTATAACGTATCGGAACCCACTCAAATTACTAAAATAGGTTGAGACTAAGTGAAACTAACCACAGATCTAGGAAGGGGAAACTAACCGCAGGTTGATTAGACGACTAACCAAAATTAACCAAATTTATTACAATTGATTATAACGTATCAGAATCAGCTCAAATAAGTGGAATAACATGAGATTAAGTGAAACTAACCAAAAGTTGATTAGACGACTAACTCAAACTAACCAAATCTATTAAAATTGATTACAGCGTCGAAACCGACTGAAATGACTAAAATAAGTAGAGACTAAGTGAAACTAATCGGAAGTTGATTAGAAGACTTACCAAAAAAAAATCAGTTTATTAAACTTAATTATAACGTGTCGGAATCGACTCAAATGACTAAAATAAGTTGAGACTAAGTTAAACTAACCGAAAGTTGATTAGACGACTAACCTAAACTAACCAAATCTATTAAAATTGATTATAACGTGTCAGAAACAGCTCAAATAGTTAAAATAAGTTGAGACTAAGTGAAACTAACCGAAAGTTGATGAGACGGCTAACCAAAACTAACCAAATCTATTAAAACTGATTATAAAGTATCGGAACCGGCTCAAATAAGTAAAATAAGTTGAGACTAAGTGAAACTAACTGGAAGTTGAATCGACGATTATCCAATACTAACAAAATTTATTAAAATTGGTTATAACGTATCGCAACTGACTCAAATGACTAAAATAAGTTGAGACTAAGCGAAACTAACCGAAAGTTTATTCGACGATTAACCAAGAATAACCAAATCTATTAAAATTGATTATAACCTATCGTAACCGGTTCAAATGACTAAAATTCGTTGATATTAAGTGAAACTAACCGAAATTTGAATTGACGACTAACCAAAACTAACCCAATCTATTTAAATTGTTTATAACGTATCTGAAACGCTTCAAATGACTAAAGCAAGTTGAGATTGAGTGAAACTAACCAAAATTTGATTCGACGACTAACCAAAATTAACCAAATCTATTAAAATTAATTATAACGCGTCGGAACCGGTTCAGATGACTAAAATAAGTTGAGACTGAGTGAAACTAACCGAAAGGTGATTGTACGTTTAACCAAATGTAAACAAATATATTATAATTGAAAATAATGTATCGGAACCGGGTTAAATAAGTAAAATAAGTTGAGACTAAGTGAAACTAACCGATAGCTGATTGGATGATTAACCAAATCTATTGAAATTGGTTACATCATATTGGAACCGGCTGAATAATAAAATAATTTAAAACTAAGTGAAACTAACCGGAAGTTGATTGACTACTAACCCAAACTAACCAAATCCATTAAAATTGATTATAACGTATCGGAACCGGTTCAAATGACTCAAATAAGTTAAGACTATGGGAAACAAACCGAAAGTTGATTGGACGACTAACTAGAACTAATCACATCTATGAAAATTGATTATAACGTATAAGAACCGTAAAAGTAAAATAAGTTGAGACTTAGTGGAACTAACCGAAAGTTGATTAGATGACTAACCAAATCTATTAAAATTGATTTTAACGTATCCGAACCGACTCATATAACTAAAATAAGTTGAGACTAAGTGAAACTAACCGAAAGTTGATTCGACGACTAACCAAAAATAACTCCATTAAAATTGATTTTAACGAATCGTAACCGGTCCAAATGACTAAAATAAGTTGATACTAAGTGAAATTAACCAAAAGTTGATTAGACGACTAACTAAAACTAACCAAAACTAACCAAATCTATTAAAATTGATTATAACGTTTCGGAACCGACTCCAATGACTAAAATAATTTGAGACTAAGTGAAACTAACTGAAAGTTAGTTGAACGACTAATCAAAACTAACCAAATTCATAAAAATTAATTAGAACGTATCGGAACTGGTTCAAATGACTAAAATAAGTTAAGACTATGGAAAACTAACCGAAAAATCATTCGACGATTAACCAAAAATAATCTAATCTATTAAAATTGATTATAACGTATCGTACCCGGCTCAAATGTCTAAAATAAGCTGATACTAAGTGAAAATAACCGAAAGTTGATTGAACAGATAACCCAAACCAACCAAATCCATTAAAATTAATTAAAACGTATCGGAACCGGTTCAAATGACGAAAATAAGTTAAGACTAAGGGAAACTATTAGAAAGTTGATTGGACGACTAACCAAAAGTAGCCAAATCTATTAAAATTGATTATAACGTAACGGAACCGGTTCAAATAAGTAAAAAATGATGCGACTAAGAGAAACTAACCGAAAATTGATTAGACGACTAACCAAAACTAACCAAATCTAGTAAAATGATTATAACGTATTGGAACCGACTCAAATGACTAAAATAAGTTAATACTAACCGCGTTAGATCGGGGATTGACAGACGAATCGAATGCAGTTTTTGCAACCACCACTGATGTTATAAATAGTAAAAACGAACGAAACTTGAAGTAATATGCATTTATGTGGTATATTTTGGTAAACTAAACTTGCGTAATCTGTTAAGAGTAATTTTTTACATTAGATTGTGTTAAGGGTGGGTGAGGGTGACGTTTAGTTTCTCAAGACAGACTAGTCGTGTTTCATATCGTTAGATCGAGGAATGTGAGACAAATCCAATGCAAATGGCCTTTTGCTCTTTACAACCACACTTATAACGTTTTAAATTGTAAAAAAGAACGATACTTGAAGTAATATACATTTATTTGGTATATTTGGGTAAACTAAACTTACGTAATCTAACCTGATCTCACCCAAACTTCTATCAACTATATATTTCAACACAATTATGAGTTTTCTCAAATCATTCTGCTTCGTCATTTTCAATGTCCCCCCCCGGTTGCATCTTTGTGAAGGACTGTGAATTTTTCCAAAGAGTAACACCACGGACTTGTTAGAATTTAATAAGAGATTATGACTTTTCGCAATAATGAAAGTTCAAAATTTAATGCCGAAGATACTAAACTTTTCGCAATATTGAAAAATTCTGAAAGTTCAAAATTTAATGCCTAAAATGTGTAGAAAATATATAAATTTTAAGCCAAATAAAACGCCATTTGAAAATACGTCCTGTATACATTTAGGCTATCGTAAAATTTATACAGACACTGTTATCACCAACGACCTCTAACCCAAGAATTCGCTGGGTATTATCATCACGCTGCAGTAAATTTATGTTCTTTATTAAAGTAGGCATACATGCTAACAACTTTAAAATAATATTAAAATTTAAATATATGAAAATGAAGTGATTAGTGAAAGCTGATAGAGGATTTAAATAAGGTAAGATATATTATAAGAAAATTACCGATAGCAGGCTTTTAACCCTTTCGGTACGGCACCAATTTTACTTGTTTTGGCGTGTGACCGGCCTTTTTTTGCATGTCAGATGGACGGGTGTCATATATATCTGTCACCTAGCATACTTCAAAAATAAATAGATAATGTTTGATATAAATGGTTAAACCTTTATTAAAGTGCAGCTTAACAGAGAAATAAATGATAACAGATAAGAAATAATGCTAAAAAACACAAAAACACTTAAAAACAACTTACATTAATGGAGCTATTTAAAATTTTACTTTTGTGTGAAATATTTCGAAACAAGGAATAATGCATAATCCTACATCACATTCTTTACACATGTATCTGGAAACCTTTCGTTTTTTTTGCTGTTGGTCAGTTCGGGAACAGACAACACATCTTCTAGAAGCTGCCTTCGTCTTGGCTGTTGCAGGTACCAAAGCTGGGAAGTGCCTTCCGGTCAACCGTGAAGCTGTTTCGGCCGACATCCGTGCAGGTTTATTGGCATGACAATACCTGAAATAGATATAATATACTGTTATTAAATAATATAAAAATTGGTACCAAAGAAAACAAACCTTTCCAGAAGTTGACGTATAAGGTTGAATTGGAACTTCGCAAGCGGATACTTCAAATGATGTTGAGTAGAAAACATACCATGGGAATTCAATACACATATATCCAGGGTGTGCATAAACAATTTCTTGTACCATTTGATGGTTTTACGCAGGCTATCGATGCTGCTTATCATCATGTCGGAACGATCCACCGCACCCATTTGATCATTGTAATCGACCACACACATTGGTTTCTTGATATGCTCATTTGTAGCACGGTCGATTTTGTCCAGCGTAATAATTTTATTTTCGTGCATTGTGGTTATCATCATTACCTCCCTTCTGTCTTTCCACTTTATAACCAAACAATTATTTGAACTTCTAAATGCAGTATCTCCCTTTTTAAGTTTTTCGTCAATTTTAGGCATATGAAGTCTATTCGATCTAACAGTCCCGCATGAATTTGTCATTTGCTCAAATAAATAGTTAGACAGTATTGGGCTACTATAAAAGTTGTCAGTATATAGCGAATGTCCTTTGTTTAGATAAGGCTTCATAAGGATAGCCACAATATTTCCTGATGCTCCCAGACCCCTTATATTTTTCTCTGGAACGTAGGTGTCTTTGCCAATATATACAACAAAGTCTAAAACTATTCCAGTTTCGCAGTCACATAAAACGTAAAGTTTTATACCAAAACGGTGACGTTTTGTCTTTATGTACTGCTTGAAACTTAACCTGCCTTTAAATAAGATCATACTTTCGTCAATAACCAGGTTTTGAAATGGATAAAACTGTGATTTAAATCGCAGCTTTATTTTTTCCAGTACAGTTTGCACCTTGTGCAGTCGGCTATTGGCTTCTGCGTCGTCATTATTAGCAAAATGTAGATTTCTGAGAATTTGGAAGTATCTGTCCCTCGCCATGTTCTTACCAAAAGCTGGAGAGTATAGCAGTGGGTCTCGTGACCAATATTCTTTCATTTGCAATTTTTTGTTTCTGGACATTAGCATGGTTATGGCAATAAAAGTAAAAAATTCATCCAAATCCAGTTGTTTCCACTTCTTTTCATTTTGTTGTACTGCATATCGGTTAGTTTCCACGACTATATATAGAGCAGTTTCTTCCGTAAATAGATCTAGAAAATAATCTATCTCCAATGAATCTTTCGTTAGATATTCGTTTTTCACTCCACTATTACTGTTGTCAAATGGGTGTAATTCCGGCACAAAGTCATTTTTTGTCCACGTAATAAATATGTCGCTATAATCTATTCCCTCTGGGTCTAAAGGGTTGTCATTATTTTCAACATTTGGTTCTTCTCTGTCGTCTAAGATATGTTCATTTACCTCACTGTCGCCGCTATCTTCGTCGTCCGTGTTATCTTCGCTTGGTAAATATTCACTACCGCTATCAATAAACGGTTCCTCTTCACTAGCAGAACACGATATACTATCTGTGATACCTTTAAGGTAGCTCACCTCACGTGGATCTAATCCGCAATAATTATCATCGGATTCGGTTTCCGTTCTATCCCGTTTTCTTGAGGGCCCTGCTTGCTCCTCCGCCGCCGACATTTTAAGGAATACTATCGCCCGAACCGAATGACTGACCTCGCGCTACTGCAGTTTTCAGGCAAGGAAAATTCGGTTAGGCATGCCCAGGCGTAATAAAACGTGGTTGTCCTCAGCAGATCTTTCCAAAAATGTTCTAAAAATTGTACTATGATATATTTTTTATTGCATAATATAAGCTAAAAACTCTGTTTTATTGGCAGGGTGTAGTTTGTGGGTCCCTTATAAGAATAAAACAAGTTTTTTTATGGTTTAAATTAATTTACTACGAAATCTACCGGCGTAATTTCGTTTAAAAAATGTAATGCATTTAGTACAAATATACTAAAACGTTAATACTGCAATGCAAGTGAGACGTAAACAATTGAGCGCGTTCTGGCCGGCTGTCATATATTTCGGTCACCGGCAGATATATCAGTCGCTCGTTCATGTGGCATGCTGTTTGGTCACGATTTTTCGGTCAGCCGGCTGTGCGGCAAATCAAATTTTAAATATTGTCTGAAATATCTGACGCTGGTCCATAGGACATGTTTAACCCGGTGTCATATATATCGGTCGGTCGTCCGTGTGCCAAATTTTTATATGGCAGATATATAAGTCATCCGTACCGAAAGGGTTAATGAAACGTTAAATTTTACTACATTTAAACGATGAAAATAAGGTATTTTTAAAACGAACGCTAGTTAACTAAAAATGTATTTTATATAGGAATGGTCGATCATGAAAAATCTCAACACTTTTCACTGAAAAGGTGATCATCAGTTTGAAAAAGCCTTTTTCAAACTTGTTGGTAGCAGCATTTCGTTTTGCTGTGTTTAGGTCAATATAAATTTTAAGCCAGGGAGATTGACTGAAAGAGAGAACAAGTCGAATTTTGAGTTTAAGGCCATGATTTAAAGCTTGCTTCAAATTTTGAAAATGAATAAGGTATTTCGTTTTCGGTTGGGAATTTGGGATTAATTTGATGATTAAAAATCAACAAATTAGAATCTGGTGGTTTGATTCTGATTGATTTGAAAAGGCAGTAATTTTAATAATTGGTAAGTTTTCATCGAGCATACCTTTTTGATGGTATTTACTGTGACGTATTCTTTATTAGTTTGTCTGTTTTGCCTAAGTTTTATGGTTAAGTGGTTTGCTAATATCTGGAGCGGATGACGTGTACATTTATTGTTTGACATCCATTGCATGCTCACGACGATATTAATAAGGCCTGTATTAAAGTAGATACTCTGCGTGTAGTGCCCATTGCACAGCTCCGCACAGTGCGTATGTTATTGTCGGTTTTCCTACTATGTTTTGGTGAGGCACTTTGGATGGGTATTTTGGGTTTATTGCCCATTGCACATTCGAAGCTGGGGCTACCGATAAGTAGTTTCTGGGAACAGACTTGCTATTTAGAGATGTTCTCGTTGGTTAAAGTTAACTTGCTATTTTAAGATATTCCCGTTGTTTAAAGTTAACGTGCTATTTAGAGATATTCTCGTTGTTTAAAGTTTACACTTTAACTATTTAAAGATATTCTCGTCGTTTGTAGTTGACTTGTTATCTAAGAATATTTAAGTTAGTTAATTTTGCCTTTTAAATATAAAGATATTACTGCAGTTTAAATATATTGTTTTTATTGGAGTTTGGTATTTTGTTACTAGCATTCTCTTTGCAATTTAGAGTTTTAACAATTTAGAGTTTTAACAAGTAACACTCGTTATGTGCATAATGCAATTCTTCCGGATACTCTAAATCGACTTCAAAAACGTATCCGGTGTTTGAATTTTTGTCAATTTTCATATAATCTAAATTTTTAATTTCGTCTTCCGCGAGCCATTTAAAATTACCCGTTGGTAAATATTGTGACATGGCTGCGCCAAGTAAATTGGTTGCATCCAAATACATGAGGTATGAGGTAGGTTTAGAAGCATCATACTGAGGCATATACTTATTACTTGCAAAAGATTTCCTAACAATACACTGACTGACTCCTCCGCGAATCTCGTGTTTTAAGAAGAATGTCTAGATCCGTTAAAAGCTCAAGCTCTATCGAGGTGATTTCTAGAGCAGCGCAAAATGACAACGCAGGAGCGGTATAAAACTGGCACGGATCTAGACCGTATGTTGTAAGGCATACGTCCCTAGAATTGTAAAAAACATCTGGTAAAATTAAAACGTCGAATTTTAAATATAAATCTGAATATTGGCCTAAATTCTCGCATTTGAATATATTCCATACAGTCTGTGCACGCTTGTAATCTTCTTGTGTGATGGCTTCTTTACGAAGTTCATTATAGAAGCCATCAATTGATGGCAGCTTGGTATACTCTAATTTTTAAAATGATGTCACGAAAGAATATGGGAAAACACCCTTCTGCCGAATAAGCTTAAATTCGTCTTCTCGCGGAAAATATTTTCGAACTTCTCGACATTGCGCGGGTTTTAAATATTTGCTTAAATTATCTAAACTGAGCCATAAAACGAAAACTATCGAGGAAACGTAATTTCAAAAATACCTGCAATTGCTTACCTTCTCCATATTCGACATTATCCATCAAAATATCTTTGGTAACTGAAATATAATTTTCCTTATTTTGGGGATAACATCCAATTTCTCGTTTTCGGGAGCTAGTTCTTTCACGAACAGGTGAGAATCGAAGCCGGACTTGTTGTGGAAAAAGATGGGAATAAAAAGTGGGACTTTGGAATTTAGGTTGCATATAAAGTGAGCTGCACCTCGAAATTTTCCCGTAAGATGACAATGATCTCTCACTCTTTTATCTTCCAGCTTAAATGGTTTCTCGCAAATGTGGCAATCCTCAGCATCACGAAACTCTGTCTCTTGTCCAATACTCATAGGAAGCATTGGCACAATATTTTTTAAAAACTGGTTATAGATTGATTTGCAATCAGTCTCTAACCACTTTACAAAAACTTTATGTGCGTCCTCCCCCTAAATGTTTTGAATATAGAGTGAGAATCGTTCAAATCGCATTTAATATAGTAGGCAAAAGAGTAAGGGATATGTTTAAGTGTTCGCACAGTATAGGAAATTTCGGGATCCAGCTCATTTTTCTCTATATTGAGGGGTTTAGAAATAGTCTCAAAATCGGCGTAAACAACAAAAGGTACCTTTAATTTCCTTTCAAAATCGATAAATTTAAGAATATTCTCAGGAATCTTTTCACCATATTTATTTTTCTTTAAATTTGCTGTTGGGACTTTAGCTAAAACGTGACCGCAATCGTATTTTTGATGCTCTGTTAATTTTACTTGAGATGAAAAATTTACCAAACATCCATCACACAAGTGTTTTACTTGATGGTCGGTAGATAACTGACTTGATATTAAGCGAGACATATTTCTTATTAAACAGTAATGGCTATTTCCACAGTCGTCACTGATTAATAGTAAATTAATATGTCTCGCTTTTCGTGATCTAGTAAAGTATAAAGGGCCAACAACCTCAGTGATATTTCTGTCATTTTCAAAATTTTTCTCTAAGCCATAAACATTGACGGAAATATTGTTGAGTTGTTCAAACTTTGAAATAGCTTTCAGTTTAATCGGAAATTCCATACCTGTAAAGTCCAGTTCATTGACAAAACTTGTGTAGTGGTTGACAGGGCGCGGGGTTTATGTCCAATGAATCGGATGCAGGGCAGCCAAGACTGACTACATAAAACATTTTTCGTCTTGATTCTGAATGTTGAGAACAGCCTTCTTCGATTCTATTTCTTTTGGCAGCGGAATATATGACGATGCCTTCAATGGGTTGACCTTATTTATGCATACTTGTCGTTGTTGTTGGAGGGTCCAGCCTATACCAAAAGAAAAAATATTGTTTAGAATACAGAAAAAATCAATGCTTGAAAATCATTATTTTAAAAATCAAGATACAAATCATGTAGAATAAGAACAAAATACATACCACTGCCTTTTTCCTGGAATTCTGATGCCTTTTTATCCAGGATAGCTAGAAACGGGCTGAACAGCTCCTCCAGGTCTGTCCCTTCCCTGACCGATCGGAAAGTCGTGTTGAAGGACTTGACCTCCTCCAACTCCTTTGCTTGCAGGAGGAACCGCTCGAACAACACCACACCGACTTTGATATGGCCAAATCTAGCGATTTGGCCTTCTACTAGCTTGATGAAATTTCCTTTATGATGTTCCAGAATTCTCATCACACTAGTAAGATCCTGGCTTGAAGAAAGTCGGTATGTTGCAACTCGGGCCCGGAATGCAGTCTCAACCACCACAATTGCATCCTCCTGCGCTGCATAGGTGTTGGCGATGTGCTAGGGAGTTCCTCATGATGGTCCATCCATTGAGTGAGGGGTATCTCTAGATCACAGTCAACACATCGCCGTGCAGATGAAGTTGAAGGTACTGAAACAAAAAACATTATTTAGTAAAGCAAATTAATATTATTATGATTATTATTATTATTATTATTATTATTATTATTATTATTATTATTAT
>MU185311.1:44791-99839 GCA_016904865.1 Pissodes strobi
CTCTGTGCGTTAACTGGATGAATACTATATTTTCTTATCCTCCGTTTGTTCTGTAAAGACCTGGAGACAATAATAATTGCTACCAGTATGGTTTGACTTGAAATGGAGCAGAAAAACGCTGTCAAGCGTGGCCACGTGCCAAGAATTTAGACGACAGCGACCTGGTCGCGTCGTTCGTGTCGCCGCGACCAGGTCGCAAGCATGGCCGTACCCTAATGGTGCAAATTGACTGTATCGCGAAGACATGGCGCGAATACAATCGCTCGAGTCAACACCACATACACTAGATGGCGTTGGAGTCGTAAGAGAGAGAGGGAGGCGTCGCACGCAGTATTTCGTCATCGGGAACGATTTTAGACCAACGCAACGCGACCTAGCCGCTAATGAGGAATGGCATAACATACTCCAATATTTCATTAATAATTTAGTATACAGCATGCTTCGGAGATGCCGTGAAGTTATTCGTCTTCGTGGAGGGCCAACTAAATATCGTGGCCACAATTTTTTCTTACCTAGTTATTTTATAAGTTTGTTATTTCATAAGTTTTCGTTATGGTCTGATACCTACCATTTACATCTTTAAGTTTTTTTTGCCGTCCATTGTTGGGCATCAGACTGATTTTTAGTTCCTTTTTACTGTTAACGTTGTTTACGTCTACCAATCCTACGATGGGTATTTTCTGATGCACTCTGTATTAGGTATGTAAAAATGTTTAGGTACAACCTACATATTCAGGGTGTCTCACGATCGATAGTATCGATCGAGGTGGTACAATATGGGTGTTACCACGAGTACCAAATTCGGTAACTCAATTGGTACTATCTTTAATTGTTTGTATCTTGACAAGAGTTGAATGTAGGTACAATGTATTATAATCTTAAATAGAACCCAAAATGTAACAATATACAGGGTGTTTTATATAAAATATAAGAGTTGCCGTTACTTTTTAATAGAATCGGCAACACTTTATAGCTATAAATATTTTTAGACGATAGAGCATGTCCTCTTATGTAAGTAACCACATTTTTTCAAAGGTTTGCTGCTGAGTTTGCCAGGAACGTTTAAGGTACCATTAACCATACAAACCCTGTGGAAATATAAATTTGTAATAAAACCCTACCAGTAGTACCAGTAACCGTTTTATAGACATAAAAATGCTAGAATTTCGTTATAATAATCATTCAGTTCTAAAAAGTCAAATGGATTTAAAAAAACACTCTACATAAATTAGGTTTATACTTTTACGCTGCAAAGTTCATTAAAAATGAGGTTAGGGTGTAATACAAAAAAACGTTTCGGTAATAGAGTCTAATTGGTAAATCAAGTAACAAAGATAAAAAAAATTACTGCACCATTAGGGTACGGCCATGCTTGAGACCTGGTCGCGGCGACCAGGGCTCAAGCGTAGATTATTGTGGTGTAAGTATATAAGAATAAATAAAATATTGTTTTGTAAAAAATATCCTTAAATAAAATGATGTAAAAATGCAGGGTTTTAGTTTACACCGAGGGGTGATTCACTTCTCGCAATACTGTCACAATCTCACTCGCAATCGCCGAAATCACTATCGCAATCATTCGCAGTCGCTTCGCAATCAACGCAATCGCTTCGCAATCCCCCGAAATCGATTCGCAATCCACGCAATCCTTCGCAATCCATTCGCAATCGCTCATAATCCACAAAAATGTTCGTTAATATAGATGATATTAAGTACCAAAGGACCGGCTACGTGCTAACTGGGTATAGTATTTGTCATAAACACGTATAAATAATCGTTAGGTATTTTTCTCGGTATTTTTATGGTACGCTTTTGTTGACAACAATTGAATCTATTGTCGTCAATAATACAGGGTGTTATTTAAGTACGTAGCCAAACCTCAGGAGGTAATTCCTCGAGTGATTTTAAGATAAACATATAAACATATGTCCGCACTGTTTCCAAGATACAGGATGTCAAACTTAAAAAAAAATAGTTTTTTTTTTGTAAAAATCGTAATAAGATTCTTTTGGTCGATTTTGTTAAAATTCGGCAGTAGTATTTACTTTACAATGAGCTAATTTAGCCATAATTAATTATTTTTAAGTCCATTGGCATCCCGGAAGGCACTCACTTTTGAATAACCATACATTTTTTCAAATTTAGCAACTAAAAATACAACTTTCCTATCCCTTGTATTATCTTTGTATCTTGCTTAGTTTTTGAGAAAAAAAACACCTTTTTTGTGATATAGTCTAGGGACATGTAATAAGTAGTGGTGTTTATTTTTTTCCCCTAAAGAGTAAGAAAGATACGAAAATAATTCAAGGGACAAAAAAGTTGTATTTTTAGTTCCTTAATCCGAAATAAATACCAAAATTAGAAAGAAGTCAACGGCGTACACTACCGTTTTTTTTTTCTTAAACTTGAACACTCTGCATTTTGGAAACAATGCATTTCCTGAGCTATGTTTATATAAACTTTTCGTCCTAAAATCACTCAAAGATTGAAGTTTGGCCGCGTACTTAAATAACACCCTGTATAATACCAGATTGTATACAGAGTATCCTTTATACACTGCTAGCTATCTGATATGAACTATACTGAACTGGCACTGGAGTGGGAAATCTATACAGGATGAAACAAATTTGCTTCTCACCATTAGGATCTCGGAAACCATAAGAGATACGAAGTCTGTTATATGGGGGCAAAGTTGCGCAATTTAGAGGTCATCGATATGTCGTTGAGAAATTTAGAAAATTCCGACTACTCCCGGAGATATTCGTAGTAAACCGAAAAGTAGCTATTTAATTTTTATTTTTCCTGACTTTATTTGAAGATATAACATAACACGAATTTAACATTATTATTTGTTTATAAGATGGCAGTATCAAATTTTTATCTGACGTTTCGTGTCCGGGCCCCCATCATCAACTTCATTTCTTTAAATACGGACCTGGATTTCCTATTTAATTTTTTAGAAGCCTCTGTTCTCCCAAAACCAACGATGTCTCACACTTACTAATAAATCAACAAATCTAGATTTTTCCATAAGAAATAATGTGTTAGACAGAGATAGGGCAATCTCGAGGGCAACCTTTTCTGCCTCGATTTCACTTATGAGAATATTTGTTACCGCTATTGGACAAGTGTGATACATCGTTGGTTTTGGGAAATCAATGCCTTCTAAAAATGAAATAAAAAACACAGGTCCGTATTTAAAAAAAAAGTTGATGGTGGGGGCCCCGACCAGTGGCGTAGCTAGAAATGCGAGCGCCGGGGGGCAAGCCTATCCGCTGGCGCCTAAAACAAACCTATATTTTGTGTATATACGCAAATTAATCCAAAAATAATACATCATAATATTTTTGAAGTGAAACTTCTTAACGCGCGCCGGGAGTAAAATTTGAAGGTCGCGATCCCGACACTCGGCGGGCGATCGCAACACACGGCAGGCGAGCTGGCAGGGAACTGAAAACAGTCACGGACGTTTATTGTGATATCTTTGTTAGTTTACAAGATAAAAATATGGGGTTTGCTCTATTACCTTGTCAAGACATAATCGAAACTTTTATAAATAATAGTTTTTTCATTTAGGCCTTTCCTCTTGGTTAATTGACTGATATATTAAGAAAAAAACTACTTTTGAACCAAATCCGTTAAGATATGTATAAGGCTAGGGCGTATAATTATTGTGATATCTTTGTTAGTTTGCAAGATAAAAATATGGGGTTTGCTCTATTACCTTGTCTAGATATAAGCGAAACTTTTATGAAGAACTGTTTTTTTTTTATTTTAGGCCTTTCCTTCCTGTTAATTCAATGATAGCTATATTTAAAAAAAACTACTTTTTAACCAAATCCGTTAAGATATGTATAAGGCTAAGGCGTATAATTATTGTGATATCTTTGTTAATTTACAAGATAAAAATATGAGGTTTGCTCTATTACCTTGTCAAGACATAAGCGAAACTTTAATGAAGAATAGTTTTTTCATTTAGGCTTTCTCTTTTGGTTAATTGAGTGATATATTTAAAAGAACTACTTTTTAACCAAATCCGTTAAGATATGTATAAGGCTAGGGCGTATAATTATTGTGATATCTTTGTTAGCTTATAAGATAAAAATATGAGGTTTGCTCTATTACCTTGTCAAGACATAAGCGAAACTTTTATGAAGAATAGTTTTTCATTTAGGCTTTCTCTTTTGGTTAATTGAGTGATATATGTAAAAGAACCACTTTTTAACCAAATCCGTTAAGATATGTATAAGGCTAGGGCGTATAATTATTGTGATATCTTTGTTAGTTTACAAGATACAAATATGGGGTTTCCTCTATTACCTTGTCAAGACATAAGCGAAACTTTTATGAAGAATAGTTTTTCATTTAGGTCTTCTCTTCTGGTGAATTAGTGATATATTTAAAAAACTACTTTTTAACCAAATTCGTTAAGATATGTATACGGCTAGGGCGTATAATTATTGTGATATCTTTGTTAGTTTACAAGATACAAATATGGGGTTTACTCTATTACCTTCTCAAGACATAAGCAAAACTTTTATGAAGAATAGTTTTTTTTCATTTAGGTCTTCCCTTTTTGTTAATTGAGTGATAAAAAAAACTGCTTTTTAACCAAATCCGAGGCTAGGGCGTTTAAGTTTAAGAAGTTTCACTTCTGATATGCGCACATAGTGCAAACGCTTTTTTTTACTTACAGGAATATGAATGTAAAATATATAAACGGCAACCAACCAACAGGTACATACAAATTTAAATATAAACGTAAACTACAAATCTGTAACCTTAATCAATTAATTAAACACTGGTCTTTCTTCGTTTTTAAATCGACGTAAATTGATCGAATATTTGATCAAAATTATTTTTTTAGACAAATTCATTTTCTATGCTTAGTATTGCTAGGCTATTTATTTACTTGTCTTGTCGGGCTAATGGTACTTCCTAAATACGAAACTTTTAAACGAAAAAACACATACCTTTTTACGACCGAAATTTTCGAAATGTTTGTCTTTGAAGTCGCATGCCGCCTTATGCATCGTTTTTACAAATTTGCATGTACCAAATGCCGCCGCGCCGGGATATATCTTTTTATTCCACGTAGAATAAATAATAAATACCTGACACAAAATGTATTGGTTGGGTAAAAAGTTTAATACATATTTCGGTCTTTGATTGTATTATAATTTAATTAATTTAAAAACTCAGTTAAGCTCATGAGCATTGTTAGCGTTGGCATATTTATAAATTCGGAGCGGCGCCTAATTTCTCTTGGCGCCGTGGGGCCTTGCCCCCCCTGGCCCACCCGGTAGCTACGCCACTGGCCCCGACACGAAATGCCAGATTTCAAATATGATATGATATATGATTGTAAAGGAGAAAAAATGGCAACAATAATGTTAAATTAATTTTTTATTATCTCTTTAAATAAAGTCAGAACAAAATTAAAGTAAAATAGCTGATTTTCGCTTTACGAATATCTTTGGAAGTAGTCGGAATTTTCTAAAATTCTCAACGGCATACCAATGACTTTTAAATTGCGCAGCTTTGTCCCGATTTAACATACTTCGTATCTCTTATGGTTTTCGAGATCCTAATGGTAAGAAAAGAATTTGTTTAACTCTGTATTGCAGAAAAAAATAATTTTGACGTTCCATTTAAAACTTGACATTTGGCTATGATGGTAGAGAAAATTCTGAATGAGTGGCAACACTGCCGATATCGTTTTGAAATCAGGAACTTCGGATAATCCGAGGGATCTTAATATTGTCGCAAAAGGATTTGTGGTTTCCAAATAAAACAGGGGTTTCCAAACTTATGCCACACTCTGTATGTGTTCCACTGCTACATAAATAAATCTGACGTATATTTAGTAAGTCATTAATTTTTTACTCCCACTCGACTTTCCACTGATACACCCTTGTATGAGAAATTTCAGCACCATCAGTTTTAAATTTTTAATTAAGTAAACGATATTGTTGCGAGAAAAACCTACATATCGATTTTTATAAAGATATCTGAAATACATAATTTAAACTCGGTTTTAAAGATCATCGATAAAAATTATAATATGGCCTCTAAAATATTTTTTATATGTACCGAACCGAGGTATGAACACAGAAGCGCAAATGCGTAAAAATAGTTTTTATCTAATATCCTTAATATCTTAACTATGAATATGAATCCGAGTATGAATCTCGGTATGAATTCAAGATATAGAGGGGCAAACGGTAAACGAGGAAGACAAACAAGATATTGACAATGAAAATAATGCATTTGAGGATTTATAAGGTATTACTGAGTTAAATATTAAGGAGCAAAAAGAAACAAAAGGAAGATCGTTCTTTTCTAGGTGTTAAAGTCAACAAAGAAATGCTAGTAATGAAATCCACTCGTTTATTAGCTCTTTTCTAACAAGTTAGGAAGACTTTCAAGCGAATGGGGGGGTTCCTTGAAAAACAAAAATAAGAAGTAAAAGGAAGATAAAATATCAACAATGGCTCTATTGATATACGTTTTGAAAATTATTATGCAGTATGTTATTTACGGACATGGTACATTGGTAGAGTTGTAGAGGATGGATTGATAGAGCTCCAACAAAATTAAATTCCTTAAAGTCGTCCCTCGACACCTGTTTGGCCAAAAGAGAAAAATGAAGACATTCAAATAGTGGAAAATAAGTTCACATTTTATAAGCCAATACCACTATTGAAAAATGAGCATTTTTTTCTAAAACGGCATCAAAAATTAGAAATCGAACAGAAATTTAAGGCTGCAAAAAATAGCTTCAAAGATTATTTGTAATTAAATGCACAAGTTCCTATTTCTGATCTTGGCTGTTTTTCTGACCTGCTAATTTTGAACTAGACCATTTTAAAGTTAATTTATTGAGGTCAATTTTGCGTATTGGGATCATACTTACCTATGTTTTTAAGTTTTTTTTTTTTTTTATATTAATTTTTTAAATATTTGTACCTATTTTGCATTAAAGCACAGTCTAATCCAAATAAGCTATGTTTTTTTCTGTTTATCTTATAATAAATTTGAAACAAACAACTGAGCATCAAAAAGCAGTGAAATAGGATACCCTGTATACCGGGTGACCGCGAGATTACTGACCAAGCGTTTTATTTAATTATACAAAAAGATATCTATACGAAATATGGGGAGCTTACCGGAATGTCCATCAAGAAAAGAATAGGAGTAAAAGCAATAATTAATGAGTCATTTTCGATCCAACCAGAAATAATAGAAACTTTGTTATTTTAAATGAAACACCCGACAGATTTTTGCAGTATATTAACTATTAAACTACTAAAACTTTCACTTTCAGTTTACCTGTAGGTAATCCGAAAATGTTTAAATTTGACACTTAACCAGCATCCACTTAAATAATTTTAGTAGCACGTCCTGTATCCGAAACTATCATAGATAGGTATAAGGAGAGTTACATGACTTAGATTTTGATGAATAGGTAAAATCGAAAATAGCAAAAATATACAGGTTGTTCCATTTAAAATACCTAACACAGTTTCCGTTACGTCGGGTATGATCAGAAGTGATTAATTACTGTTTTTACGCCTACTTTTTTCCTTATAACCGTTCCTGTAAGCTCCCTAAATCTCAAAATATATATTTCTAATGACCTTAAAAACGTCTGGTCAGTGGTCAGTATAATCTCGAAATCACCCGGTAGACCTATATAATTTTTGAACCAAAACATTCAAGAGATTTCCAAAAGGCCACAAATAAGCTATTTCATTTTGATGTTACCTAATATTATCCTGTTCACAAAGTTGTCATAAACATGAATCCATTGCCAGAACCATGTCTCTGTGCTCATTGGTTTGATTCATAATAATTAACAAAATATAATAGATAAACTACCCTAGAACTATTGTATTTCTTTTTTAATTTTTAGGATAGCTTTTAATTGGGGCTCAAAATTTGAACGTGGTTGATAATGTAAAATATTTTATCTCTATATTGATGATTTTTGTTTAATCAAAGTCCATGTTTGAACAATTCTAATTTCTATATTTTCATATTGAAGAATATTTCTAGTTTCCATAACAAACCTACCTATATTTCCCTAAACCCGAGCGTAAAACTAAGTATACGTTTTGCAATTTGCAAGACACTTTAAAAGAACATGATAACGCTTTCGCAATCTTTAGAAATCCCTCGCAATCCTTATAAGTCCTTCGCAATCCTTTGGGAGTCTTTCGCAATCCTTGAGAGTTCTTCGCAATCCTTGGAATTCTTTCGCAATCTTATACACAAACTCGCAATCTGTCGCAATCCGCCGCAATCTTTCGAAATCCCTCGCAATCCTTTACTTTTCGCAATCTTGTCACAAATTTTACCCTAGTGACTACCCCCTCGGTTTACACCGTGTACAAACCTTTTCCGGTCATACCTGACGATCCAGCAGCCAAGGGTAAAATCTGCATAAGCAAAAAAACGCCGCAAACCGCGTTTTAATTTAGCTTACCGTTTTTACAATATCGAACCATAAAAATACTCCAAAAAATTACGTTATGCACTTCGAGTGCCCAGCAGTTTAAAAAAATAGTATAAAATACATGTTTTAAAAGACATTTCGCGCACTAGCACAATAGGAAGTTCCCCGCAACAAGCGGGTCGTGTCCTAATTTCGTCTTCGTGCGAAAAAATATGGTCTTTTAAAACTAGTATCTTAATATACTATTGTCTCAAATGCTGGCAGCATATTAGTAAATGCATTAGTTAACACTGGTATCTTGACAAGGGCTAGGTCCTGGTAACTGGTATTTCATCTTGCTGAAAATGCCTCGGAAAATGCCTAATATTGGTAAAACTTTGGATGAACCAAAGCTTGCCAACACTGCTTGATGGTAAATTTCCTTTTCTCAAAGAGAAACCGTGGGGACACCTTTAGTTGTCGACATGTTTTCAGACAGTGATGATGAAATTACATTTGATAACGCGGCACTTCGCTTACTACTGGCAAGCAGTAGGCAATATAATGTACATCCAATCAATAAAAGAAGAAATATGGTGGGACAATATCACAACTTGCTTCTGAAACTAAAAAAAAAAATACGGACAAATTTTTTGAGTATGTACGTATGAGCTTATCTACCTTTAATTGTATACTAGAAAAAGTGGTTGGTCATTTTACAAAGAAATGGACAAACTTTATACATCAGCCAATACAACCAGAGGAGAGACTGGTTGTAACTTTGAGGTTAGTAAAAAACACCGTTAATCAACTAAAAACATTTTTATTTCCATCAAAACTGGGCCATTAGCAGCAAATCTAAAGTAGTAACTCAATAAAAGAAAAACTCAAAATTACTTTTCTGAATAAATAACAACTAGAACTTAATAAAAATAATGGTTATTATTAATTTATTGGTAATTATTATTAGGAAGCAATGTAATATTATTTTCAGTGGTAATGAATTCGAATGTTTGTGGTGGCGGTATCGGCACCTTATATGCATATTTTTGAACTAAAGTTTGTACTTCGTTCCTGAATGTAATTTATCGCAGTCTTCAATTTTTTTCACATGCGGTAAGAGACTGTCAAAAAATAACTTGTCTTCATCTGCTGGAGTATTTTCTGTTTTTTTTTGTGCGCTTGCTTATTAATCAAATATTTAATTTTTTCTTTCTCAATCGAAACAAGAGCGTCAATCTGATTAGTCCGTTTCCTAGATCTACTAGTGAGAATCATGCGAGGTTCATCTGTGATAGAAGAAGAAGGTGTTGGAGAAAGGGACTGGTCTCCCGACTCTTGTTGCGTGTGATATTCTTCATCTGACAGTTGAGACTGTGGCCTACTGGATGGCTCATTTTTTTCTAAAATACTATCGTCAGTTTCATTGATTACATCTTCCGGCAAATTACTCTTAGACCTTCTAGGGAGAATCTGATCTTTTAAAAACAATAAGTTCTTGAAATAGGGCCAATGAGATTTAGTTGTTATATCAGCTGCATCTCCAGATCGCGGCATTGGTATTTTTTTTATCGTTCCTAAAATAATCCCTGAGATTTTTGCATTTTGCTTGAACTGCTTTAACTAAAAAAAGCTAAGCATTAACAAAACATAATAGAAAATGAATGCAATTATTTTGTTTTTATTCAGTTAATTGAGAAAGAAATGTGTTTTGCAATAAAGAGAATAAGTGCGCTCTGATTAGTTTGCACAAGTGAAAATAAAATGCCCCAGCTATTCTGGTAGCATGTACTACAAACTATAAACAGTATTTTTCCATCGTGCTTCAAGGGGTATGTGATGCCAAATACAGATTTATAATGCTAGACGTTCGGGGATATGGTAGACAAAGCGACGAAGGGACATTTCAAAGCTCAGATATGTTCAAACTACTATCTAAAAAGATGTTGAAAATACCCGAAGACCGGTGCCTTCCAAACATAAATATCAAAATGCCTTTTGTCTTTATAGCAGATGAAGCATACCCTCTTCAGACATTTCTACTAAAACCATATAGTAGAAATGAATAGAATTTAGAATGTACCTATTTTAGTTGATAAAATCACATTTTGTAAAATACATATTGCTTTGATAATATTGTCAGCAGTTTTTTCATCAGTTTCTATAGATTTTGATAGTATCCGCCATTTCGAGTACAGAATGCCGAAAGAACATTCTGTACTCGAAATGGCGGATCTATAGAAACTGATGAAAAAACTGCTGACAATATTATCAAAGCAATATGTGTTTTACAAAATGTGATTATTGATATTGAAGGATTGGAAAGATATTTAAAAGGTATTACAGAATATTTTAATGAGGGTGAGTTAACATTCAGGCCACAACAACAAAGCCGAATATCAACAAATGGAAAATTCGTAAGGGATACGTTTAAGGATTATGTAAACGCCTTTCCAATTCAATATGCATAGACATTTTAAATAATTAACTTAAAATTAATAAACATGCATTGGTTATTAATATTTATACACAATTTAAATAATAAAATTTCGTAAATTGTTTTCATGATTATTGATCCAAATTATCTTGTTACTTTTGTATTTTGTTTAAATAAGAACAGCTGAGTCATCTAGACCTACCTGTTGAGTGGTATTCCTCGGCTACTTCTGCCCACAATAGCGGAGTTCACACGTAGACTTAATCACGCATTTTTGGAACGTCCCATTCGAATCGCGCGGGATTAAACGAGTGTGTGAATGGTTAAGACACGCAATGATTAGAATACATGATGCGCCGGTCGATTAAATCGCGCGAGACTACTTGGCTGGTGTTTAGTTCTGGCAAATTGTTGGCGTGCGGCGGTTTTGTTATTTTTTTTTCCAAAAATAGCAGACACGTAGTATTGGTCGAAAGATTTTATGATTAAGTTCATAGAATAATATAAATCACATCCATGTGTGTGGAAAGTACGATCCAAGGAAGGATATATTTTTTTCAGTTCCTGGATAAGTGACATATTCCCGTATAGATTCCGATCTTTTTTCTATTTCTTGATCCATTCAATTCTTATATAACGCTTTTTGCCCTTATTTTGTAACATTTTGTTGTAAGTATACGTAGCAGCGATGTCAATAATTCTTTTCTTTCCCAATATCCATCCTTAGACTAAAAATTATATTAATAAAATTTGTCAAATCTTACCAAAAATTTCAAATTTACCTGAAAATCCAAACGCCACATCGATCACGCTTTGGTGTTCACACACACGGGTTATATCCTTGCAGTTTAAGCCGCGAGAAAGAATGAAGGATAAAACCGTGTCTATTCCTACTGCAACGATCTGGGCGCGCCGCGCTTCACTCCTCCCTCCCGAACTCGCGATTGGAACGGGACGTTCCAAAAATGCAAGATTGAGTCTACGTGTGAATGCCGCTATTCTGTCTAACATATACCGGTTTCTGTGGTCAGGGTGTGACTGGTTCCATATTGCTCTTCTATTAAATACAGCGTTTATAAGTTGCTCTTTTTCCATTTTTTTCGATTAAAATGTACACGTGTACTGTTAGCCACCCGGCAAGTCAAATCGCAAACTAAACGCTTTTGCCTCCCGATATGAATTCCAAAATCAAATCAACACTCCCCGCTCCAGATGCCTCTCGGCGGCAACTCGTCGCTTATAGCTTTACTATGTACACTTCCACTTTAAATACTGTGGGATATTTGAATCGCCCTCTTACCTCGCCGCGTGCCTCTACCCTCACCGCTCCACTATATTTGTACCTTAAAGCTAGTTATCTCTTTAATGCCCAGTTTCTCAAAGTATGGATAAATACATCAAATATTTCCTATGACAACGATTGTTAATACAATTGTAACCATAGTAATTATAGGCTTCATAACTTTATACAATATATATCTGGTCCTTCAGAAACCGGGCATAAATCGTCGCTTCGTATGCCTCGCGCGATGCCGCTAGCCTCGCCGCGTGCCTCTACCCTCGCCGCTCCTCTATATTTGTACCTTTACCTTCTACATTGTTAATAAGCCAAAAAAAGTAATATACAAATGTTACCAACTCCGCTGAATTTATATTTCAAAAGCTACAAAAATAACATATCAAGCATCGGTTGAGTCCCTCCTTTTCTATGGTGTGAGAATTCGGGGTAGTGCTTGTGCCATGGTTTTGGAGAATCTACTAAGTACCCAGAAATATATAATTAAAGTTACCTATTTTAAAAAGAAAAAATGTATCATAGTGGCAATATTTGCGGAAAGGTAGCTATTGATCATTAAAGAAACACATATAAAATTCCGGTACAACACAGTCTAAATACAAGAGCAGTGAGTACTTAAGAATGTAGAATGTACTAGTATCATTTATCGTAATAATATTATATCGAAGACATATTTCATTTGCTGGTCCCCAACATCAGTAAAGAGATATACTAATAGTAAAACGTATATTAAAAATATTTACTCGGAGGAAAAAGGATAATTTTGAAAAAAATAGCAAGAAAAATACCAATTTCAAAATAGAAGAGTTGGAGTGCTTTTTGTTCATATATGTTATGTACGGACATGCTGTATGCTGTGATAGAGTGTCGTGTTCTGTTTTGTATTCAATTTTGTATAAACTAAGAATTTGAGATGTAGTATCAAGTATCATGTACTTATGTATTAGATAATTATTTTTATACTATATCATATATTTTAATATATGTTGAAAACAGTTATTTTTAATTTTTTTCTGTGGTTCTTCCCGGCTTCTCTCATGTCAGACGGGAGTGTACCAAGTCTGATCAATGAATGATCTGCACTGTTTCCTGTTTCCAGAATCTTTACACTTCTATTGCCAAAAAAGTATACTCTTTTCTGTTTCTTCAGTGTAATTTTTGCTGATGTTGTTATGTCTTGGTATTGTTCATGCGCCTATTAGATATGTGGTTCTGTTCTTTTTATTATTTAGCAATGTGGCAGGAACGTCATACTGATGAGAGCAGTTTGATTACGGTAGTGACGCCCCCGCCATTCCGAGTTGCCACTGGATGTGGCCTATCAAATCCCAACGTCCTCCCCCAGGCAGGAGAACACCGAAGTACAAAGTCTTGAGCTGATCAATGACAGTTTGTGACAAGAGGGGCTGCATTGTATTAGCTGGCAGGAACGTCAAACTGATGAGAGCAGTTTGATCATAGGAGTGAAGCCCCCCCATTTCAAGTTGACACGGGATGTGGTCAATCAAATCCCATCGTCCTCCCCCAGGCAGGAGATCACCGAAGTACAAAGTCTGGAGCTGATCAATGACAGTTTGTGATAAGAGGGGCTGCATTGTATTAGCTGGCAGGAACGAAAACTGGTGAGAGCAGTTTGATTAGGGGGAGTGACGCCCCCGCCAAACCGAGTTGCCACGGGATATGGCCCATCAAATTCCATCGTCCTTCCCCAGGCTGGAGAACACCGAAGTACGAAGTCTGGAGCTGATAAATGACAGTTTGTGGCAAGAGGGGCTGCATTGTATTAGCAGGCAGGAACGTCGAACCGGTGAGAGCAGTTTGATTACGGGGAGTGACGCCCTAGCCATTCCGAGTTTGCCACGGGGTGTGGCCCATCAAATCCCATCGTCATCCTCCAGACTGGAGAACACCAAAGTACAAAGTCTGGAGCTGATCACTGGGGAGTGACCCAACAAACCCCATTTTTACCCCTGCCAGGCTAAGGATCACCAAAAGAATGAGTCTGAGGCCGATACTTCCAGTGGAAGCGGCCCTAGGTGGTAAATGCATAGGCCTACTCGCATCGTCTGGTGAGAGACTACCCCACCAGAACTGGGAAGTGCTAAGTGGTTTCTCCGAATCACGTTACGCTTCCGCGCTGGTGGTTCCGGGATCCACAACAGGAATATATAAAAATGATGGTGCTTCCAGGTTCAAAATATTCCGGAGTCAAACTCCACAGCCATTCGGATCTCCTGGCGCCGGCGCCGGGTAGCCCTGGGAGCCCTTCATTCCGCATTTCACAGACAGCATAGATCCCGAACCAATTTAGAATAGATTTGTGCAACATAATAGGCCTAAATACAAACATAAATTCGGTACACCAACACCTACAAGCAAATAGACCACACATACTAGCCCTTAGAGAAACACAAGTACTTACGTCTGTAACAGTTCGATTTTGCCAATTTTAAAATTTCATTTATATGCCGCATTTAGGAAAAAAATGATGTATTTTGCACGCATCGGTTTATTAATTCTAAATTTATTAATTTGATTTGCTTGAAAATGCTGTTTTTCCTAATATGAATTAACTATATTTTAGGTATAGATTAGCTATATATTCGTATTAGTTTTTAGAATCCGTTGTGATTATCTATTTTAGTTGATAAGCGATGTATGTACCTTATTATTAAGTTAACTTGGCTTGATTTGCATTATATTATCGTAAACAGCCAGCGAGTCGATTTACATTTCTAAAGAATTCTGTTAGCCTGCAAATACGCTGCATTTGACTTACTGAACCATAATTTAATTTCAGTTTGAATATTCTATTACCTTTTGAGAACCCTAGGTTGATGTGCCGGAGATCGTTTTTGGGCCTCTGCTTTAAATATATTTCTCGTTCGGTACAGCTGACCAGTTTTTTTGTAAGGTTTATGCCAAATAATAGGGATGGGTTAACTATCGCGCATTTGTCATTCTCAATTTAGATTTTTGAAGGTTTATTATTCCTGTTGGAGCATTTCCTAGCCTTTCTGGAAGAATGTAATTTTAGCTCACTATTCGTGGCTTCCGCCGTCATTTATCATCTACTTTAATTTGGAAATTGGTGACATTTAAATTAGCTGGTGGTCAGTAATGTTTTGGCTTATCAATTTTTTTTTATGCGGTACCTTTGAAGTTACTTTAATTTGCTATAGGTTAGCTGTAGGGTACACCCGTACGTCACATAAGTGCTTTGAATTACCTACCTCAATTAATTTATTATCGTCGGTTAACTTCCTCTAAGTTTCCCTCCTTTTGAAGGAGAGGGGGAGTTGTAACAGTTCGATTTTGCCAATTTTAAAATTTCATTTATATGCCGCATTTAGGAAAAAAATGATGTATTTTGCACGCATCGGTTTATTAATTCTAAATTTATTAATTTGATTTGCTTGAAAATGCTGTTTTTCCTAATATGAATTAACTATATTTTAGGTATAGATTAGCTATATATTCGTATTAGTTTTTAGAATCCGTTGCGATTATCTATTTTAGTTGATAAGCAATGTATGTACCTTATTATTAAGTTAACTTGGCTTGATTTGTATTATATTATCATAAACAGCCAGCGAGTCGATTTACATTTCTAAAGAATTCTGTTAGCCTGCAAATACGCTGCATTGGACCTATTGAACCATAATTTAATTTCAGTTTGAATATTCTATTACCTTTTGAGAACCCTAGGTTGATGTTCCGGAGATCGTTTTTGGACCTCTGCTTTAAATATATTTCTCGTTCGGTACAGCTGACGGGTGTTTTGTAAGGTTTATGCCAAATAATAGGGATGGGCTAACTATCGCGCGTTTGTCATTCTCAATTTAGATTTTTGAAGGTTTATTATTCCTGTTGGAGCATTTCCTAGCCTTACTGGAAGAATGTAATTTTAGCTCACTATTCGTGGCTTCCGCCGTCATTTATCATCATAATAAGCGAGAATTAAGGCGTTTATTTTCTTAGAATTATTCCTTGTATCGAATCACTCGTCAAGTTTTCAGCCCATTACTACTTGTTTCGCAGTATTTAATTTAAGGTAAATTGACGGAAGACTGAACGTTGGAGAGGTCTTTTCTAGTTTGCTCGCCTGGGGAACGTTTGCCAGTATAGCGAGAAACTGCACGTTTTAAGTATTGTGATATCACACAACCTTTTTGATAAGGGATTTATCGTGCGTTTCTGTTTGTGTTTTAACACGACCGATTATTCGGGCTCTACAAGCTGTACTAGCGGCTTCCACGTTTGTCCCATAAGACCGAGACCGTCGACTCTCTTCTAATACACCCTCAAGTCCGAGTCTGAGGGTTCTTCTGCTGGGCAAGTTTACTTCATGAACCAATTTCTTCTGCAGGGCAGAAGTTTACTTGATGAACCAATTTCTTCTGCTGGGTCAGGTTTACTTGATGAACCAATTTCATCTGCTGGGCCAGAACTTTAATTAAAGAACTGCAACTTGTTCTCTAAAAGGCCGGAAGCAGGTCCACAACTTTTTTCCCTGGTAGGCTGATGAAGGGCCTTAACTTGTGGTTCCCGCACTAGAGGCCATCGACAGAGTTCGACGACGGGATTTGGGTATAAGTTTTGTGTCTTATGTTTACTCTTCGTTTGCTTTTATTGATATAAATCAAACATTGAATTGAGGTAGCTCATTGATTTTAATTAATTTAATTTACATTTATTTACTGGTTTATCGGAGCAGTTAATCTAATTGCTTTGAGTTGTTTTCTCATTTTAAAAGTCAAGCGGCTGGATAACTTCATTATTTTCATTAATTTTTCATTTCATTAATTAGTCGCAGATATAACTGCTCTGAATTTTATCTTTTTATCATATGAATCAAGCTAACCATAGTTTTAATCTGATCTGGTGCTTTTATTAACTTCTCAAGTTTTTTTGATCTAATCATTGTGTCCGCTCATTGCGGCATATTATCACCATCAGTGCAGCTATTAGCGCACGCATACCTAGTTGTAAGAAGCTTAGTCTGCGCCAAGTGATCACTTTGATAAGTAGTTTAGTGCATTTAGTGATAAGGCATATAGAACCGAGGTTTTCCAACTGAATTGGTCTCTGTACGTACAATCTTCATATTGTACTCTGTTTATTTTATTAATTACTTTAAGTCCTTTAACATTCTTTTGTCTACTCAACCACATTTTACTATAACCATTTTTTCCAGATAGATTGTTGCTGTGTTTGCAAAAAAAAGGATTTAGTAGCAAATATAGTGTCCATTAAATTTTTTAGTTTGTGTTTTCTTGATAGATTAAGTTGGTTGATTATAGTGCCATAATTATTCTCATTTTCTTGAAAGTTTGAAATTAAGTACTAAAAACCGGTTAATTTTATGAGCGAATCTAGCCACTCGGTACAACACCTGCCGAGCTTTTTCCGTTTAGCTGGCTAGAACAGGTGGCGCTCAAACTACCCCACGACAGGGGCCGGGCTTTGTAACGCGACTCTCCGGGGCTAGGTTCATTTTTTTAAATTAATTGGGGAAAAAAATCTGGGTTTATTCGAAAAAAAAAAACGTGTTGCACGTCCTACAACAACAACAGTAAACTTACCCCTATTCTCGTTACGACTTACACACCCGAATTAGACATCATTTCGGAAGATGCCTTTTTGTGCGAAGCGACCTTGCATGTGACCGCGAGGAAACACTCGACCCGAACAACCTTGACGTCATGTGGCTCAAGTTCACCGCCAAAGAGATTAACCAAGTTTATATGCTGTCTCTATCGCCCTCCGAGCGATAGAGCCTACCAAAACATTTTTACAACATAAGCTACCACTTTTGACTCAATCAGGTCGATCACCCCAATTCATAAATAATCGTTCTACCCACAACCCCAACTGGCTCAAACATCACAACAAGACCGACAACGAAGGTAGAAAGGTTGAAGCATTTGCAATCAGCTGCGGGCTTACTCATCTTGTAGACGAACCAACTCGAATCTCAGAGAGGGGCGAATTCGCCGCCCTCCTGGATCTTTTTCTAACCACCAATATTGACCAGTACACAATTACCGTTGGTCTGCCATCAGGTACTTCCGACCATAAACTTATTACAACGGTTTGTGAATTGCCACTTCTACAGAAGAATCCACCATTGACTCGCAAAATATGGCATTACACTTCTGCAAACTGGGACGCTCTAAGGGAGTCCTACCTAGATTTTCCTTGGCTCGACGTCTGCTTTGGCACTGATGATGCGAAGAGATTGCGCAAGTAATCTCGTCAGGAATGGAAGCATACATCCCAAATGCCATCATGTTACCGTCAAGAGTAAAGCTATGGTTCGACAGAAGTGCGAAAGAGCTGTAGGTAGGAAACAGCAAGCCTACAAGTACTGGCAGCGCAAAATCAGACCGCTGAAAATCGCAATTATTTTGTCGAAGCGAGAAGTGAAGGTAAACCCTCCATGGAATTTCTGGTCGGTAGCAAAGGCAGTAAGTAATAACTTTACAAAAACGTCTCTCCCACCTTTGACAGACAGCGCGGCATCACGGCGACTACAGCCAAGGAAAAAGCAAATATGCTCGCCAAAATGTTTTCATCGCACTCTACCTTAGATGTTCCCCAAGGCAAGGCTCTCCCCACCATATCGAACATCAACACTACCATGGAAGAAGTCAAGTTTCATCACCGTGATATTCGCAAAATCCTTAAAGAACTAGACATGCAAAAGGCATCAGGACCGGACGAAATACCTGCCATTGTGTTAAAGAACTGCGCCAACGAACTAACGCCCGTTTTTTTCAGACTTTTTTCTCTGTCTTACTGAAAAGGGAAATACCCATCTTCTTGGAAAGTCGCTCGAATACAACCTGTTCCAAAAAAGGCAAGAAAACCACGCCCTTAAACTATCGCCCAATTGACTTGCTTCCCATGTCATGGAACGTGTAGTAGTAGGAGTAGTAAAGGTGGGGGGGCCGACGCCCGGTAAGTAGGCCTATAAGTCCCTTTTCTCCGTCCCCGATCCGCCCTCCCCTACCTGGCTACTTCCAACACCCGACCCGCATTGAAATGGCCCGTCACCTTGATAAAGGTGAGGACGTCCTCCCAGTCCAGATCCTTTATATCTTCCCGAGCAAGTGTTGGTGCTCCCAGTATCTTCCTCCTTAGGCGACTACAACTATCACAAATTCCTATATAGTGGTATGAGGACTCCTCCCCTGTCCCGCAGTTCGGGCAGAGTGGGCTGTCCCTCACGCCGATCGTGGAACGTGTGGTCAAACAGCAACTACTCAAGTACTTCGAGAACAAGAGAATAATCAGGGATTACCTAATACGGTTTTCGCAAAGACAGATCGACAGAAGATATATTGGCCTATGTCACTCATATATGGAGTAGGGCAATAATTCAGAACTCCGGAGGGTCTCGAGCGATTACGTTGGATATTTCGAAGGCATTCGACAGAGTTTGGCATGACGTTTGCTCAACAAATTGCCGTCTTTCGGACTGTCAGCCTCTATCCGCAGCTACCCAGTTTCCTTAAGAACAGATCTCTGTATGTTGCAGTTAATGAACACATCTCAGACACATTCACCATTAACGCGGGCGTGCCTCAACTCTTTTCCTCATCTATATTAATGACCTGCTGACCGAAACGAATAATTCTGTTTACAGTTTTGCAGATGACAGTACCCTTGTCTCTCAATTTAGATCAGAAAAACCTTTTCCAGCGGCTGAGACTTATCACCGCAGATAGGAGCAGATCAATTAGTGTTCTTTTATATGTTTTAATAATGGCCTACAAACAGGTTTCACCGTTATAAAATTTAATACATTCACATGGGATCTTATAGATTACATTTTTTGTATTTTCATTTTCAATTAGTAGTTTTGTTTTTGTTAGTTTAGATCTAAAAGTGTTTTTGTTCTGAAAATAGTACGAAAGTTAAATTTGTTACCTATTCGTTTGATAAACTGGAGTAGTATAGAAGGCGGGGTCCCAGGACAAAATAAGGCCGTTTTGGCGCCATCATCGAACTCGATGGCACCTGTTACCATCACCCGAAGAAGTCGCTCACCGCCTATACCATTCCCTGAAGAACTATACCATCGTCGTCATTGAAAATGACCAGAGGCTGCGGAACTGACCTCGGACATCGTCCACCTGAGAAAAGAACGTAACCGTTATACAGAACAACAACATAGATCTAACATTACCGATTTAGTATATGAGTTGCATGTTTTGAATTCGAAATAGCAACAACATAACGAAGATTTGCAGACTTAAGATAAAAATAAAAAAACAATCAAATCTAATTGCTCGGTGGGAAAGACAAGAACTCGAACAATATTTAAAATACATTATGTTATACGGCTAACTACTTGTAGAAAAAATAATAAAAATCTTAGACAAAAAACTTAAGCTTAAAGTGCAGTGTAAATTTTAATTTAATATTTTTGCGCTTCAACTGATTAAAAAGATGTAAATTTATTTAGTACATCGCAGGCAAAATTTGTGAAATTTGTACTTATAGATAATTTAGACATTTTTGGTTGGTCTTTAGAACTAATGTTTAAACGGGCAAAAAGGCTAAATATCTTTTGCAAAAAAGAATTATTGGTTCGTCGCATAAAATGAAACAGAACGCTGTAAATTCAAATACGTGTTTTATTTAGATGCTATTTTTTGACAAACACCATATTATTTTCATTAAGTACCAAGTGCTACGGCTGCTGTTGCTACTCAAGATTGATGGTTTCATCATCATCATCAGTGGTCTCATCACCGCTGGTTAATACGTCTCCAATACCTAGTTTTCTTTTTATACTCAACGGTTGCCATTATTACAAATTATTCTAATCAAGTTTTGAACTTGTTTCCGTTAATTATCTGTCAATCGACATATTGTACTGAATTGCAATGGTATTATAACCAGCATCTTTAGATACAATTAAAACGAAAAAATCTTTGACATTAAACTTTACACACAGTGCATTATATTGAATATTTTTTATTTACTTTGCAAAATTTGCAACTACTAATTAACGAAATAAGCACTGATAAATCTGCATGTTTTTAAGTTCATGGGGTTATCTATATCATAAAGTTACTGGTCGGGCCAAACAATTTATTTTTAATCATTTGCTACCATAAAGGTGGGGGTGGTAATTATCGGAAATAATTGCACAAGTGCATCAAAATTACCGATAATTTTGCATGACAGCGTGTTGTCTAAAAACTGCATGAGTTCATTTTCATATTGTGAAGAAAGAGCCCGACACCAAAGGTGGAGGGCTCTTTTTACAAAATATGAAAATGACCGAATGCAGTTTTTCTAAGACAACACGCTTGAATGCAAAATTATCTGGTTATTTTGATGCACGAGTGTAATTCGGGGGAATATTTCCCGAATAAGGACATGGTTTAAAAAAAATAAATTTTTATTCTTTTCTTAATACAAAAACGTACATGTAACTGTAAACAAAGTAAAGAGGCGCAAAAATATGATTTTTTTAATCCGAAACGAGACATTTTTAATAATATATATTCACTTGACTTTGACGTTATTTATAAATTGTCGCTGTCATCGTAAGTTTACAATGGAATTACCATAGATACGTACGATGCAATTATCGCTGTGCTCTTTCGATTTCTACAGTGCAATTATCGCTGTAATTTTCCGAGAATTGCACTCTTCTAATGGGATTTTTTATACATTAGGGAAATATTCTGTATAATTAATTACAATCAAATTAGTGGACTATAACAGGGTGGTGGGTTTTATCTATAGGTTGTTAATTGAAAAAGGTATCTTAGGTATGAAGTAATTTAGTAATGCAATTATTCATTTGCATTAGATATATACAATTTATATACAATTTCTACACTATTTTCAAGCATTCACACATAAAACTAAATATACAAAACAGGTTACTTATTTATAGATCTCTAAGGAAATTTCTTGATTGTTCTATATAAAACTTTGTCTTTCCTGAATTCAATAACTTTTATGTTTTAACTAGCAACTGTGTCTTTCTCACAAAATACCTTGATCTCCAATTTTCTCTACTTCACTCGAATAAGACAGGGATCTGATTTCAAATCCGTGATTGGAATTTTACAGGCACTATTTATCAAGCTACAAATCTTGCACCGCCATTTTATTTTCTTCTCTTCAACCACAGTCACAGGTGAGACGAGACGGCTAAGGCGATTCTGGCTTCGAGGAATTGCGTTAAAACGCCCAAAAGATTTCTTTGTCCAAGCATGGACAAAGAGAACAGAGGTACAGCAGATATTCTCTAAATATCTGTGCAAACAATATGGCCTAAAGGGATTTGACATTTGGCTCGAAGGAGCAACGAGCAACTTTAGCTGCTATTCGAGTGAGAGTTTTTACTGCACTGAAATCTAATTTTCATTATCGGCGCGGGAGGGACAAATAAAGCGGGAAAATACGCGTAGGATGCATTTGAGAGGGTGGAAGCATGTTCTTTCTTACTTTGACATATTGTTATTTACACAACACTGACGGAGACCAGGATATATTAAATTGAGAACGATTAAGAACGATTTTCTTGACGAAGTGTCAACGTGCTGTTGCATATAACGGAATCTATTGTATAATTAACAATTCAGGTTCGGACTAAGGAGTAACTGAAATACAATGCTTTAAATGCACAAATTTTTGTTTACCTATGGTTAAATAAATATATTCAGAGTTTAATTATGGCTGATTCATACTACGGACATATAGGGTGTTATCACCAAACTATACGGTGAAAAACGACAAGTTAATACATTTGTTCGGGTGTTTCCCCAAGAGTTACTAATTAGCGATAAATCTGCATTTTTATCTTCCATATCATAGAGTTAATGGTTATCCTAATTTATTGCAATTTTAAGGTGGCATGATCAATAATTGCATGCTGGATTATTTTTTTTAACATTTCCTTATAAATATGTATTAATCAATGCGTGTTATTATTTATTAGTCAGAGTCAAACTGGATGCTTGTTATTTAATAGTAAAACAAAATGATAATAACAGCGTTTCTTAGTTTTCGCGCTCAAAAGACATATGATTGATTGAGAAAAGCGTTTAATATTTGTTTAAATGGCTGTTCATCATAATGCATTTATATATGTGCAGTAGTATCAGATGTAAAATATATGTAGTGGAGATAATGTTGATGAAAAATTATCAGATTCATCGGTGTTCTCGATGTAAAGCAGAGGAAGCGCCCTTCTTTTAAACACCAGTTACAAAATAGTTTGGTTCATCGTTAGAAGAAATTGAAGTCCGGGTCCGTAGTAACAAGTTTCATGATTCCGTTCATCCCGATGGAGGTATGAACCAAAACTAGTTCAGACTAATGCAAACTAACCCAAACTAACCAAAACTAGTCCAGACTAACGTAAACTAACCCAAACTAACCCAGATTGACCTAAAGTAACCCATACTAAGCATAACTAACCCTGACTGTTTAGCCATACATGTATATATAAATAATAAAAATTTACATAGGGTACACAGTCGATTCAATTTGTTTATTTCCCAGTAAATGTCCTAGATCAAGTACATTTGTCATAAAATGAAATAATTTTAAAAGACAAGCGCGCTACGCACGCATGTCAGTAAATCAACCACAGCTAACCCAAAATAACCAACACTCACCCAAACTAACCAAAACCAACCCAGGCTAATCCAAACTAACCAAGACTAATCAAAACTAACCCAGACTAACCCTAATTAACCAAAGTAAAGAGACAAGGGCGCGTAGCTATTTCAAACTAAGCAAACCCAACTCAGACTAACCAAAACTATCCCATACTAACCAAAACTAACCCAAGCTAACCCAGACTAACCAAAACTAACCCATACTAACCAAAACTAACCCAAACTAACACTAATTAACCAAAGTAGAGACAAGCGTGTATTCCAGATTAAGCAAAAACAATCGAAACTAACTTTAATTAGCCAAACAAGCACATTGAGGCGAGCGCGCTACGCGCTTGACCAACCCCGCCAATCACAAAATAAAAATTAACCCAAAGTAACAAAACAAACGCACTACGCGTGATACTCTCTTAAACTAGTCCAAATGACCTTTTAAATTTGTAACTATTTCAATAAACTAAATACATTAGTTTATATGACTTATTAAAAGTGACCCCATTCTAGCGTAACATCTAATTCTAGTAAATCATATTGTCGAATTATTGTTATTTTATTAAACAAAGCCATTAAGAATCATTATTTATAAGGAGTTTTCATCCCACAGTACTTTTGAAACATATTCAACACGAGGCTGTTATATTTTAGAACCAAATAGAAATTACACTTGGCAACATCTACCCGCACAACAGCCAGCTAAGCCGTGCTAAGCCAACCTATATAATCATGTTTTAAGAAAGAGTCATGTTGACGTTAATCTCATAAATATTATATTATCGTTTTAAAGTGAAAAAACAGTTTTATTTGTAATTTTCAAGAAAAGAAGCTTTATATTATATTATTATTTACCTTCTGCGACTATACCTTAGGACAAAGTGTACTGGAATTGTGTTTATTAGCAAAAAATGTATGTTAAATTTAAATTTTAATTTTCAATATATTTTGCGAAAATGTGCTTCATCCGCATTTTTTTTGCGTTAATGTGTCCCATTTGATGTAATCTTTCCAAAGAACCCAAAAAAAGCTTCAAAATCGACGGTGCTTATATGACACCAGAACCAAAGACAGCATTAAGAAACCAATTAATGTTTAGACTAACCAGCAAATGGATCTAGGCTAGACTTGTGATTTGGATTTCGATAAAGCAGTGAAGATTGCGGTTAGCATGGGATTGTCAGAAAATGATGCTAATCAACTTCAAAATGACAGCAGATCAGCTGTGATGGTCCAGTCAATAAGCCAAGTGTCAAGAGGACATGGACAGTTGAAAAATTTCCAAAAGAAATTTCCAAATAAACAGTCTACAGGGAACACAAATCACAAATCACCTTAGGCAGTTCCAGAGAGAATTTTTCAAAGTTTAACAAAAATTTACATAATATTTCTTGTTTTAGATGTGGCAGTAATACCTAGCTTCTGAATGCAAGCTGAATAGAATTGTTGTATGTTCAGCCTGTGGAGTTCGAGGACTACAGAAAGTTTGTTTTAGAAAGTCAGAAAATGCTCATAGAAATCAGGTGGATGAAATTTTAACTGCGAATTAATCTAATTACGAACATAAGGAATTTAGGGATAAAGGGTCTTTTCTTTTCATTAGAAAGGGGGTGTCCTGTAGAGTAGTTTAAGCCAAAAAAATCGAAGGATCCGCCACATTTGAGCCGAAAAAATGGCCCCAAAGTTCGAATTTTGACACAAATTTTCAGCAACACGTCGCAAAAGCACTAGAAATATAGACAATACACACCTGAAAATCAATTATCGGGTGAAAATATTAACCAGGAGACATTTACGTGGAACGAGAGGCTTCCGTTTTGTCCCGGTCCTAATTTAAGGAGGATAGCTCTATGAAACAAAATAAAAGTTTATTTTGTAAGCTAAGCATCCTTCTTTTTACTGTCAAATGTCACAAGTCAGAATGGAAATAGATATTTTGAAGAAGGCACACTGCTGCCAGACGTTTGAGACTGAAAAGATATGGGATCAACGTTCTGAAATCAGTTATGTAAGAAATATTTGTTTATTTAGTATAGAGCAACCTCCCCAAATACAAAATCATAAAAAAAATCTGCGAAAATGCATCATTTTCATTTTTTCGACTCTAGAATAACTGAAATCAGTTACATGAACATATGTTTCTGTTTTACATTCTAAATATTTTTCTAAACATAATACCCCAAAAAACTTCTTACGGAAATGTAATTTTCATTTTTTGATTTAGTTTGGGTTAGTTTAGGTTAGTTTCGTCTCGTTTAAGCCAGTACGCACTTGCGTGAAGAAAGGCATGCGCGAAGCGCAAGCCTTTCTTCACGCAAGCCTAGGCGAAACAATTTCGGTTAGCTTGGGTTAGCTTTGGTTAGTTTAGGTTAGATTTGGTTAGTTTGTGTTAGCTTTGGTTAGTTTCGTCTCGTTTAAGCCACTACGCACGTGCGTGAAGAAAGGCTTGTGCGAAGCTCAAGCCTTTCAAGCGTAGGCGAAACAATTTCGGTTAACTTGGGTTAGCTTTGGTTAGTTTGGGTTAGCTTTAGTTAGTTTGGGTTAGCTTTGGTTAGTTTAGGTTAGCTTTCGTTAGTTTCGTCTCGTTTAAGCCACTACGCGCTTGCGTGAAGAAAGGCTTGGATATTTTTGTGTGTTTTATGTTTAGAAGAATGTGTAAAATCTGAAACAAAAAATTCCAAGAGCCGTATTATCGTGGATATACAGCAGGTTGCATGTGCTTCCTCGAATATATTCCACTGTCCACCATTCAAAACATATTACAACATTAATAACGTGTGTATTGGGTAATATTACAGTACAGGTAAAATTTTCAAACGTGGTAATTGTTTAGTATAGGTCCTTCACATAAAATGATTATTTTGTTATTATAGAAGGTTAGAGTTCATCGTAAAAAGGAATTTTATAAAAAAATTTGCTGGCGGAAATGATAATTTATGGAAATATTGAACATTTCTTACCTTAAAACTGAAGGACATATACTAAACAATTAAGGGGGGAGTAATTCACATAAAATAAGTATTTTGTTATTACAGAAGCTTATAGTTCATCTTAATAAGTAATTTTATACATACATTTTCTGGCGGAAATGATAATTTATGAATATTGAAGGGTGTAGTGGCTTAATCGAGACGAAACTAACCCGAACTAACCTTTAGCTAACCAAAGCTAACCTAAACTAACCAAAGCTAACCTAAACTAACCAAAGCTAACCCAAACTTACCAAACTTAACCCAAACTAACCAAAGCTAACCCAAATTAAACATAGCTAACCAAAACTAACCCAAGCTAACCGAAATAGTTTCGCCTAGTGCGTAGTGGCTTAAACGAGACGAAACTGACCCAAACTAACCAAAGCTAACCCAAGCTAACCGAAATTGTTTCACCTAGGCTTTCTTCACGCAAGGGCGTAATGGCTTAAACGAGACGGAACTAACCCAAACTAACCAAAGTTAACCTAAACTAACCAAAGCTAACCTAAACTAACCTAAACTAACCAAGGCTAATCCAAACTAACCAAAGCTTTTTTTTTATAGAGGTTTAGGAAATGCTTATCTATGCACCCCCATGGTCATTGGTATTAGCTGCATTTAAATTCAAGATATTGTTGGGCCATTCTGGCGACTATGGGGAGTGTAGGACTCCGCCGAAGCGACCGACTAAAACCCTCTCCTCTATTGGTCTCCAGCTGCCTGTCCCGGCACCATTTCGAAGAAAATATCAACTTCGGGACAGGAGTTGTCGTGCCGGTTTAGACTTCCACTGCTGGTTCCTTCTCCTCTTTTTCCTTCGTCTCTACCATTCTCTTCATCATGCGGCTTATTGTTTCCCAGTTTACACGGGATTTTATCATTGTCTCTATTAGATTCTCCGGTCTTAGGCGCACACCGACTGCAGTTTCTGCAGCCACTCTAAAAGTATGAAACCTATCGCACTCAAACAGCATATGTTCCGCAGTATCATTTTCGGTATCACCGTACATGCACGCTGGGCTTTCCCGTCTCTTGAACCTATGTAGATACGATGCAAAACATCCGTGTCCTGTCAGGAACTGAGTGATTGGATATGTCACGTCACCGAAATTGCGTTCCATCCACATATTAATATCCCGTATTAGCCTTCTGGACCATGCCGCAGTGTTTTGTGTTGTTCGCCATTCTTCTTGCCACATTTCCATAGTGATGTTTCTCTCTTCTTTTTGGATTTTTGCAGTGTCCTCGTTTATTTCCTCTCCCATGCTTTTTCTTCTCCTATATATTCTCGTTCGTTCATTTATGAGACTGACGATTGGCACCAATCCCGCCAGTAGAACAGCTGCGTCGGCCGAAACTGTGTGATATGCGCTTATGCATCTAAGGGCAACTTTTCATTGGTAGGAAATAAGTTTGGCAGCGTTCCTTTTAATATCTGCGCCTTTACTCCAGATTGGTGCTGCATACAGGATTACGGACTGGAAGGTCAAGGCAGCGACTCCTCTTCTAATACTGGAAGGACCTCCTATGTTCGGAAGAATAGCTTCGAAGGCTCGGTGAATATTGTTGGCCTTGTTCAGAATCTCGTTGATGTGTGGGGTAAACAGCAGGTTATAGTCAAGCGTAACACCCAGATATTTTAGGGTCTTTTGAGGTACAATAATATTCGAGTTGAAATTGAAGACATCTGCCTCCTGTTTTTATAACTCCATCCAAACACTAAACAGTTTGTTTTATCTGGCGCCACCTGAAGCTTGTTCTCATCCATCCACGAATTTATTGCATAAAGAGCTGCATTGCCTCTTTCAATGGATTCTAAGATTGTCGTAGCAGTAACAATTACTATGATGTCGTCAGCATAACAGATTATTGTGACTCCCGGTATCCTTATCATCATTACGTCGTCGTATAATACGTTCCACAGGGTAGGGCCCAGTACAGATCCCTGTGGAACTCCCCCCTCGACCCTGAATTCCGAGTCCTTGTCCACTGAGACGAACCTATCTGTGAAGTAGGAGATAATGATTTTTATTAGGTAGTCTGGAATATTTCTGGCCTTGAGTTTTTCTATTATAAGCGACCAGTTTGCGGTGTTGAAAGCGTTTTTAACGTCAATGCATATAATCGTCACTATTTCATTTTTATTTTGCTGCGCTATATCTACTACTTTTTGAATGGCGTCAACTGTCGATTTATGGTTACGAAAGCCGTATTGATTTTCATTTAGGCCACCCGTTCTGAGTAGTTCTTCGTGGAGCCTGGATGTTATAATTTGTTCCAGAAATTTGCCTAGGACATCCAACAGAGCAATCGGTCTGTACTTCTTCTCGGTATCTCCAGGCTTACTCGGTTTTTCTAGGAGTATCAGTTTTGACTTCTTCCATTCCAAGGGGAAGTAGCCCGTGCTTAGGCATTTTGAAAAAAGGCGTCTAAAATACTCCGTATAATTTAGGAGAATGAGTTTCGCGTAGGCAGGCAGCATCTCATCTAGTCCAGGGGCTTTTCCTACCTTGATTCTTGCTATTGCCTTTGTAATTTCTTCTAGGGTGACCTCCGGTCCATTTGACTCTAGATGGATTATTGGTAGTTGATTTTGCGCTGCCGTAGTGAAGAGCTCATGGAAGATCCGCACCTTTTCCTCTCTTTTGAGGAACAACCTTGGGCCCACAGCGTTTAATTGAGCTTTCACGATTTGATAGGCTTGGCCAAATATGTCTTGGTCTAGAGCTTGACATAATTCCTTCCATTTCTCTTTTTTTTTTGTTTCCTTATTTGTCGACACAGAGTCTTTCTTGATGTTTTATATATTTCCGTTAATTGTTCTCGTCTAGCTTGGTCCCTTGTTTCCCTTTGTAATGTTCTTCTTTTTCTTTATACGTCTGCTATCTCCCGCTGGATTTCGTTCGTCCACCAGTAGGGCATCTTAAATTGGTGATCTGCTCGGAGGATGCGCCGTGATAACTGGTAAGTATTTTTTATTTGTTTTATTTGATTATCTATGTTTTCAGAGTTTTCATTGTTAGCAAGGTAAGTACATTTTTTTTAAAGTCCGTTTGGTCTAGTCTTTTTATTATTTTACAGGTGCTTCTTTTTAGTTTCTCTTTAACCCGGATGTCAATTGATATAAAGTGATGGTCACTGAGGCTTTCTTCTTCTTTGAGTACTTCCCATTTGTAATCTGATTTAATTACCTCTTCCGAAACGAAAGTGAGATCTATGTATGAAACCCCATTGGGTCTAACTAGTGTAGGATATTTTCGGTCATTGAGACAAACGAGGTTTAGGGACGTCGTCAGGTTATTCAAGATTTCTCCTCTTCGGTCCGTTACATTTCCTCCCCATAGTACGTTTTTTGCGTTAAAGTCCCCGCATATCACAAGTGGTTTTTTGCTATTTAACAGATGTTGCTGCACATGAACAAATAGCGTGTCTACAGCTTCTTCAAATTGTTGCATAGTATAGCTAGGGGGTATATAAACTGAGTACAGGTCTGCAGCGGCCAGTTCTATATAAACGAAATTTTTTGATTTCACGTAGTTATGCACGGGGAGAGAGTTTTGGGAGCTTCTTATAATTGCGCAATTCTTTTCATCTCCCTTGGACGCGAAAGTACCTGTTCCAGTTGATCTTTTTTTGTTTGGCTCTTGCAAGCATAGAAAATCACAAGCTGTCTTATAAGAGTAGGCTTGCGCTAGGTTTTCGGACACTATTCTCTGATTTACGTTGCCTTGGAGTATCTTCAGGGTTTGTATGGGCATATTTTCTTTTATCGGTAAAGTTTTTGGGAGGAAACACTGCTTCTTCTCAGTTCTCCTCGATATTGGTATCTTCTTTTCTTCCTTTCAAATACAACGCATTTCTGAAGCTGGTGCATTTCGATGTGCCGGCTTGGTGCCCTTCTTCGTTACAGGAAGGACAGAACTCTTTCTGCTCTTTGCAGTCTACTTTCCTGTGTCCTGCTTTCCCACAGCGAAAGCATTTGCTTTCCATGTTTATTTCCGTTTCTTTGCAATCTCTAGCTTCGTGGCCAAAGCTCCAGCATCTATAGCATCTCTCGATTTCTATCCTCTCCTGTATTCGACAGTCACTAAGTCCAACCCTAACATTAAATCTTCCCTCGATGTTTGTAGATTCTGCGTCTGGGATTTTTAACGTTGCTGTTTGGCCGCCAAAGGGATTTTCCTTTACCGTTAGACTCGCTTTTTCCCAATTTGTAATAAGTTTCTCTTTGACTTCTTCGGCTGTAGCCACCATGTCCAAATCTCGAATAAAGAATGTCTTGGTTTTCGTTCCTTGACCTGTGACTCGAACTCTTAGGTCTCCCAAAGCTTTAGCTACTTCTTTTTTTGTGTTTTCTAATTGACTATTGTCTCTCAGCTTCAAAAGAAGGTTTCCATTTGCCGTTTGGCGCACCTGTTTAACTGTCGACTCTATATTTTTGTTTGTGCTACTTCTTAGTATTTGAAGCATTTCAGCATATGATTTTCCTTGGTTTGGCTCTATAATAAGTGCCTCGCTTCTTGGACGACTATCTTTACTCATTATCTTTGGCAAGGATCCCTCGTTGCACCAAATGTTTATTTTTTGGATACCATCCTTTAGAACACATTCTACCATTTTTCTAAAAATTCTCGGGTCCAGATCGGTTGGAGCAATTATGGTAATTTCTGTTGCTTTTGCCTTCTCTACTATACTTCGTACTTGTTTAAGTATTTTGTGAGTGTCCTCCTGTTTCTCCGTTCCTTCTGTATATAGTGCAGTTAGCGTCTTTGTCTTCTTCCTTTCATCTCCTGTACTTCCTATTCTATATCTCACTAGTTCTTCTAGCGTAAGGTATGCACCACCCACGCATTCTACAGGACTTTCGTCTCTCATTTCCGGGAATCGATTTATAATTTTGTCCGACAATTCTTCTCGGTCCTTTCTTAGGGTCTGGTTCCGTTTAGGGAAGAAAAACGGTCTGGTCTTCGTCCTAATGCGCTTTTTTCTTCCAGCTCCGTAATCCTGTATAAGATGGGTGACCATACCCTTTTTAAAATGTCCTCGCAGGTTTTGTAGTCGTCCAGGTCTAGGTTTTCCAGGGACACAAGCTCCTCGTTTCTGAGTGTCTTTTCGCTTTTTTGTTTCTCCAACTGGTTTGCAAGGTACATGTTTTTTTCCTCGAGAATTTCAATTTTTTGTTTTAGTCCTATAATTTCACTATCTTCTCCGTTTATTTCTGTCCTTAATTCTTCCACCTTATTTTCGTTTTCCTTGCCTTTCTTTATTTCTGCTTCTGTCCTTTTAACATCGGTTTTGATTTTCTCTATGATATATTTTATTTCAGTTGCCAGCGATTTTACGGTTCTGTGAACATTTTGGTTTGCTGCCCCGAATTGTATCAGCTCTGCTGCTTTTTGTGCCAACTCTTCTACGTTTAGCCGTAGATTGGTTGGATTCCTACCGAAGATGGGTGCTTGTGCTCCACGGTCCCTTTTAGAGTCACTTGCTTGGCTCCCGAAAGATACTTCACCTAGTTTTCTTTTTTCTGTGATTTTCTCGAAAAAATTTCCTACATCCACTGGATTTTGACCATCCGATGAATAGGATCCTTTGCGCGACATAGGAGGGGATCTGCCAATAGAATCTCTCCTTCCAAAAACTGCGTGCATTTCTCGCTCGGAATCATCCGATTTTACACTATTACTCCTAACATTTCTGCATTCCTGAGTGGGATGCTCTGAGATAAACGGTTGATTGCCCCCCCCAGAATCCTTGGGGCAGCCCTCTTTCGAGGAGTGGGATTCTCCGGTTCCACCGGTACCCACCTGGGGTAGTGTTTTTCTGTTTTGTCACCCATTTTTCTCTGTGTACAGTTTATACCTACTGCCAGGTCTGATTCCGTATTCGTTTGCAGGGTCATCATCTCTTAATCCGTCCGGTTTTTTTTTTTTTTGTAGGATGGGAACCTCCTAGCCCTCGAAACCTAATAGCGTCGGAGGGGATAGTTTCGCCGCTCCGACGGAGCGGGGTAATAAGGAAGAGAATTTAAAGGGTAAGTGGGTAAGTTAGGTGAGTAAGTAGGAAGCGTTTAAACAAAACGCCTGAGCTGTCCTTAGCAGGTAGACATGAGACACCGGTCCGCATTTTGGCACGGAGTCCCTCGGCCACCTGAGCCCCCTCTACCACGACAAGGTTCAGCAGCTCCTCGAGGGAGAAAATAACCCAAACTAACCAAAGCTAACTCAAACAAACCGTAGATAACCCAAGCTAACCGAAATTGTTTCGCCTAGGCTAGCGTGAAGAAAAGCTTGCGTTCGCGTAAGGTTTTCTTCACGCTAAGGGGGAAATGGCTTACACGAGACGAAACTAACCCAAACTAACCAAAGCTAACCCAAAGTAACCAAAGCTAACCTATACAAACCAAAGCTAACCCAAACTAACCCAAATTAACTCAAAAAAATGAAAATGACTTATTTCCGCAGATTATTATGTTCAGAAAAATATTTGGAATGTAAAACATAAGCATGTTTTCATGTAACTGATTTCAGTTATTCTGAAAATGATGCATTTCCGCAGATTTTTTTTTATGAGTTTGTATTTGGGGAGGCTGCTCTATACTAAATAAATAAATATTTCTTACAAAACTGATTTCAGCTAAGCGAAAATTCATCCAAAAATTTCTTGGGCAGAAATGATAATTTATAGAAATATTGAGTTTGGGTTAGTTAAGGTTAGTTTAGGTTAGTTTGGATTAGATTAACTAATTATTGTCTCCGAATGCGGAGTGGCTTGAGCAATCCGCCAGGCGCGTCACCAGGTTGCGGATGGGTGAACGGCCAGGGGCCGCAAGGCTCCTGGTTAGTAGTGGCCATAAGGTGAAGGCCGCGGCTTAAAAACCGCGCGTCCGGAACTAAGGTCACTGCCGCGGACAGGCTCCCCCACGGGCTCACATCTTGTGAGACGGACTTGGCAAGTTCGGGGTCGGACCCCGTAGCTGTCTCTGTGCTGTTTTAACTTGTCTGGGCACAGAGTCCACCTCTTCTTTCACCACTCTCTTTCCTATCTAGACCTCTCTTGGTCGACTTTTGCTTCTTCCGGCCCCGACGCTCTTAGGCAACGAGGGCTAGGGGTCTCTATTCTCTTCAACTACCAAAACCTGGTCGAAGGTATAAAAGGCAAAACGGAAAAATGGAAGGCACTAACAAACGGAATATACCCCAGGCGGGTTCCGGCGTAGCCGGGGAATCCCGCCCCTCGTACGAGGGCTGCCCCACGGATTTTTTTTTGGGGGGGGGGGGGGGCAATCTTCCGCTAACCACCCGAGAGACGTTAGACAGAGGGTTCAGAATGTAAACCCCTTTATAAGAAGGCCGAGCATAGCTCGAACACCTCCGTTAAGCAGGAGCCGAACATCGTCACTTCCAAATAGGGACTTAGATGATATTGTGTTTTTGAAAGACTCGCCGCCAACTATCGAACAAAAAGCTAAGAGGAACAGACGTACTACTCCCAAATCGGAAGAACATACGGACAAGGGCATAAAATGCGAGGAAGCATGGGTGCTATCGGAGTCACTTACTCTGCTCGCGAAGTTAAGGACAGATTTAAGTAAGAACATTGAACAGAATACGAAGAGAGAAATAAAGGACATCGCGACCAAATTTGGAAGGCTGATGGATAACTTGGACAAGTATCCGGTTGGCATATGGCTGGAGAAACAGAAGTACGGGAGTACTGAGAAGGAACAAGCAGATACAGGAACGCAAACTGGGCGACAAGAGACTACAGAAAAATCTATTCAGACGGACACAACCCAGCAGAGGACGGACAACAAACCCCTCACAATCTTGGAGGAAATAGAAAGCCACGAGGCTTTTAAAGAAATTGAAGAATTGGCATGGGTAGACGAGCTATATACACATTCTGAAATCCGGGTAGGTAACCCGCTGAATACCGTAGCTTCCACTGTGAAAGTGGTACTGGTTGAACCTGCAGACATGGGCATGACGAAAAGCATCCAGGCGTTGTATAAGGCTAGGTACCCAGAAGTACTGGGGATTAAAGACCAATTCGGGGTTATGGAGCAGACGACCCAAATCAGAACAGGCAGCCCCGAGCCTAGCATAGGGCAGAAGATAGTGAAAATCACACTAGACGACTCAGAAGACCAGCTATTTTGTATGTTGCATAAACTCAAGGAGGAAACAGTGGAAGATGAGTGGATTGCTCTCCACCACGTCAACGGACTAAGTACAGAGAAGTTAAGGAAAATGATCGAGGCGGTATTCCGCAGATCCAAGACCAAAGTAGTCATATTTACCACCAGTTCATTCCAGATGTCACAAGCAAAACCGCAACAGCCAAGCAATAGTGCAAGAGAGAGGAAAACATACGCCCTCATTGTCGACCAAAAGGGGAAGGACTACAGCGAGGTGCTGAAAAACGTTAAGGCCAGAGTGGACAGCATCCGAGATGCCAAGATCAGAGATTCAATAAGAACTCTAACGCAGGCTAAAGACGGAAAGCTGATTATCACAACGGACAAAGACGCGGCCGCGATCAGCATACTTTCTGAGGTCATCAAAGGAACGACAGGTGGTTTCGACGTGAAAGTTAGCGGCCCAGAGGACGGGGCCTTAAGTGTAGCGGTTCACATCAAAGGGATGGATGCTGCCACGGCCCAGGAAGAGGTCGCCAAGTCTATCGTGTCCAAACTGGACAGCAACAGAGAGAACCTCTTCAAGCTTGGGAAATTCAGACCATAACCTTCTATAATAACACAATAGTAATTTTATGTGAAGGACATATACCAAACAATTACTCCCCTGTAATTGTTTCGTATATGTCCTTCAGATTTAAGGTAAAAATTATTCAATATTTCCATAAATTATCATTTCCGCCAGAACATTTTGGTATAAAATGACTTTTTAAGATGAACTCCAACCAAAATAGTCATTTATGTGAATGACCTATACCAAACTCAATTCCCCCCCCCCCCCCCCCCCGCCCTCCCGTAATTGTTTAGTATATGTCCGTCAGATTTAACGTAAAAAATATTCAATATTTCCATAAATTATCATTTCCGCCGGAACATTTTGGTATAAAATGACTTTTTAAAATGAACTCTAACCTTATTATAATAACAAAATAGTCATTTTATGTGGAGGACCTATACTAAACAATTACCTCAAACTTTTCTAAAAATTAAATACTTACATTACACATGTTGATAGACAACCATTCTTGGGTCGCGAATGACCTCGACAAATACCAAATTTCAATTTAAATGCTTTAAATTTAGTATCTACAGATACACAAGATCAGTTAGATGTACTATTTATTGTTCACAAATATTTCAACAAGAATACAATAAAATTGAGGGCATTGAAGTCAAATTTACCCTGAAACCTAATGCAAAACCAGTTTTTCTAAAACCTCGTGCAGTACCTTTCAAGTTAATTCCTTTAGTTGAACGAGAAATACAAGAATTAGAATTAGTAGGTATTTTAGAAAAAGTAAATACGTCAGAACGGGCGACACCTATTGTTCCGATTCAAAAAAACAACAATCGTGTAAGACTTCGTGGAGATTTTAGTGTTACAGTTAATCCACAACTTCTTATTGATGCCCATCCTTTACTTACGATAGATGAACTTTTCTCATCTATGGCAGGTGGGAAAACTTTTTCAAAAATATATTTAAGGCAAGCCTATTTACAACTTTCGGTACGTCCTGAAGATAGACATTTATTAACGATAAGTACTCATAAAGGTCTTTATCAGTACGCTCGACTTTTATATGGGATAGCATCTGCCCCAGCTATTTGGCAGAGAGAAATTGAAAATATTTTACAGGGTATACAGGGTGTTGCGGTTTTTCTTGATGATATAAAAATAACTGGGGAGACAGATGAAATACATTTAGAAAGACTAGAAGAAGTATTTCAACGTTTTGTTCAATACAATATTCGAATAGATAAAGAAAAAAGTTCTTTCTTTGAAGATTCTATTGATTATTGTGGTTACGTTATAGATCAATTTGACGCTATTAATGATATGCCAAGACCAACGAACATTACAGAGCTTCGAGCGTTTATTGGCATGGTTAATTACTATGGTCGATTTATTAAAAATTTGAGATATCTTTATCCACTAAATAGATTATTACGTAAAAATGTTTCATTTAATTGGACTAAGGAATGTGAAAATTAATTTCTGTTGGCAAAAGCTGCTTTTCAGAGTAAAGATTTTTTAGATCATTTTGATACAAAATTGCCTACGGAGTCGGTGCAGTTTTGTCTCACGTTTATCCAGATGGTACCGAACGTGTTATACAGTACGCATCACAAACTTTGTCTTCTACTCAAAAGAAGTACAGTCAAATAGACAAAGAAGCGTATAGTATCGTGTTTGCTTTAAAGAAGTTTTATCAATATTTATACGGAAATAAATTTACTCTGTATACAGATCATAAGCCATTAGTGCAAATTTTTGGCTTTACAAGTATATGATCCCACCTGTGAGGACGCAACATTACGCACTTTTCTTGCAAGGATTCAATTACGGTATTAAATACAAACATTCTAAGGAAAATGCTAATGCAGGTTGTCAATAGAAAATTCAAATAGATCTCTTTACGATGTAGTAGATATTTTTGAATTAGACTGTATTGAGACTCTTCCACTTACTGCAAAAAAAATTGCCGAAGTTACTAAAATTTATAAAGTTTTAAATAAAATTTTAACTGCTTTCCAAACTAGTAAAATACTAAAACCATCCGATCGATTCAATATTGACCAATCTGAATTTTCTATTCAGCAAGGATGTATTATGAGGCAACACAAAACTGTCGTTCCAAAAGAATTACAGAGTAAAGGCCCCCACAGACGTCGTTCTTTTTCGGCATGATTACCCGACGTGCAAAACTGTTCGGGAAATCCGGTCGGTGTGTGGCAGAAAACCGTCGTGATTGCCGGCGTTCCAAATAATCTGTTTTGATCTGATTTTTCCCGACGGTTTTGAACGTCATCGTGCAAGTCGGTGTGTGGTGGCCGGACCGGTACTCACGACGAGATTTTTGAAAATTTGTCAGTGTTCTACGTATTTAGTGTATATAAAACGGCTGATTTGAGGCAATGCAGTAATCAATTTATGACTGAATTCATTCTCAGATAATTAAACCAATTACTTGGCTTTAATCGCAATTCCTCCAACAAATTAACGTCAGGGAATTGTTTCCTTTTTAGAAACCACTCTTTTGCCCATTTAGAGCGTTTTCTCTTAGCATATTTAACTTGTATTACTAAGACCGTCGCAAACGCCGCTGTCGTATCCATAATCACGATAATACTGAAGGAAAACGGGATTAAATCACGAGCAGTGTGTGGGCGCCACATGGTTCGTGATTTTCGGCAGGATTACCGGACGTGCAAAACTGTTCGCGCAATCACGAACCATGTGGCGCCCACACACTGTTCGTGATTTAATCACGTTTTCCTTCAGTATTGTCAGCCATTTTATATACATTAAACACCTACAACACTCACAAATTGTTAAAAATATCGTCGTGAACACTGGTCCGCCCACTACATACGACGTTCAAAACCGTCGGGAAAAATCAAGTCAAAACAGATTATTTGGAACGCCGGCAATCACGACGGTTTTCTGCCACACAACGACCGGATTGCTCGAACAGTTTTGCACGTCGGGTAATACTGCCGAAAAAGAACGTCTGTGGGGGTAAGGCCCTGGACGAGTTACACGTTAGTCATTTTGGCGTTGTTAAAATGAAATCATTTGCTAGAGGTATTTGTTGGTGGCCTGGGATTGATTCAGATATTGAAAAAATGGCTAGAAATTGTTCATATTGTAATTTAGTTAAAAAACGCGTGTGCACTATGTGCGCATATCAGAAGTGAAACTTCTTAAACTTAAACGCCCTAGCCTCGGATTTGGTTATAAAGTAGTTTTTTTTTTAAAATATGCCACTCAATTAACAAAAAGGGAAGGCCTAAATGAAAAAAAAAACTATTCTTCATAAAAGTTTCGCTTATGTCTTGACAAGGTAATAGAGCAAACCGCATATTTTTATCTTGTAAACTAACAAAGATATCACAATAATAACGCCCTAGCCTTATACATCTTAACGGATTTGGTTAAAAAGTAGTTTTCTTAAATATATAACTCAATTAACAAAAAGGGAAGGCCTAAATGAAAAAAAAAACTATTCTTCATAAAGGTTCGCTTATGTCTTGACAAGGTAATAGAGCAAATCCCAAACTGTTTTCTTGTAAACTAACAAAGATATCACAATAAACGTCCGTGACCGTGACCCTGCCAGCTCGCCCACCGTGTGTCGCGACCTTCAAATTTTACTCCCGGCGCGCGTTAAGAAGTTTCACATCAATAATCCACCAAAAGTGGATAATCACATTTGGGAATATCCTACAGAATGTTTCCAAAGAGTGCATGTAGATTTTGCAGGTCCATTTTTGGGTAAAATGTTCTTTATTCTGGTAGACGCAAACTCTAAATGGCCAGTAGTAAAAATTTTGAAGAACTCAATTTCTTTATCTACGATTACTAGTAATTGCCGAGAAATATTTGCTACTTATGGCATTCCTAGAGTATTGGTGTCTGATAATGCAAGCACGTTTACCTCCACATTATTTCAAGATTTTTTTTTTAGTTAATAGCATTTGTCATAAGCTTATAGCACCTTACAATCCATCAACAAATGGTCAAGCAGAACGATTTGTTCAAAATTTATAAAAATCACTCTTTTCATTACGATTTGAGAATAAACAAAATTTACATTGTGCATTACAAAAGTTACTTTTGCAACTACTATTTCACCATCAGAACTTTTATTTAAAAGAAAAATTGGGAGTAGGTTAGATTTGTTGTTACCTGATGTAGATAATCAGAACATAGGTGCAAATGATTCTAAAAAGGTCCGTGTTTTAAGAGAGGAATATAGGGTGGAACGTAGGAACTATTTTGGTAAAATTAAGTGGGTTTTCGGAGTTAATACAAAGAAATTAGGTAGATTACATTATCTTATTAAAATTGATGATGGTCGAATATGGAAAAGGCACATAAACCAAATAAGAAAGATTGGAAATGATATTCCAGGTAATAATGAAAGTTTAGAAAATTTAGATTTACATTCCCGATCAAAGTTTAGTCCTACCTGATTTGTCTGATGCTCAAGAACCTCTGGATGAACCAAGAATCTCACAGTCTGCAACATGTAACAATACAGATGGTTCTGTGACATATAGGCCAAAGAGAAATGTGAAAACACCTAACAAATATTCTGATTTTATATAATTTACATTAATTAAGAAAGAGAGGTGTTAGGTATTTTTACTAGTCGTGTTTTCCCGTACCTAAGATAGGTATATAAAAATAGTATCAAGTATGCTGTAAAACAAATTATTATTTTGGATTCTATGTCATATGAGAAAATAAATATAAAGTACGTCTAGAGAATCAGAAAGTCTAAATCATTGTCTATCTTTACATTATAGTACCCTGCAAGTAAAACACATATCCCATTGTAAAAATATTCTCTCAAAGTAATATTCACTAATTAAATTACATTCATTCATAGATTCTGCCATCATTTCGTTTAAAATTTCGATTATTTGTAATTTTTCGAATAATTTGATACCAAACTTGATATATCAGGTGGTTATTGACGGGAAGGAAAAACTATCTTTTCTATAAATTTTGTCGTCCGTCGTTGTTTTTCAAAAATAAAACGGACTATTTTTAGTGCAAAATTTCCCTTATTTTTTTACTATTTTTGTTTGACGTAACTGCGTCGTGGCCTACCGAGCTACGTTCCGGCTCTCCATCTAATGGTTTCAGGCTCGATTACTGCCGCCCGCACCAAGAAACTTTAATTTTAATTTGGATTTTATTCCTTACAGCATCTAAGGTCGGTCCATTTTCTAATGATGAACTATAACTAATTTCTAACTCGTGTTTAAAATAGTGCGCTTCCTCTGCTTTACTTCGGGCACACCATTGAATCTGATAATTTTTCATCAACATTATCTCCACTAAACATATTTTATGTCTAATTAATGTATCACATATATTTAAACACGTTACGATAAACAGCAAGCTAAAAAGATCTTAAATGTTGTTCTCAATCGATCACATTTTGTTCGCGAAAACTAAGAAACACTGTTATTGCCACTGTGTTTTACTATTAAATATCAAACAGTAACTTACCAAGGACTAATGGTGCGATTCTGTACGCAATGTAACGCGCTGTAAGCGATATGTTATGGAACCTTTAGCTGGTGTATGGGATGTAACGGAATTCGGAATTCCGTCGCGCTATAAAGTAGCTTTATAGCAGATGTAAATTTACGGCGCGGAAAACGGCGGCATACTGCTACATTTTTAGGTTAACAACGATATAAACAAACAAAAATGATTATTTTTTATTAAGAAATTCTGCGTAATTTTACTAGTAGTGCTTTGTGCTTGGACGGTAAAAATTTTAAAAAGTAACTTTTTTAAATATTCAATGTTTTGTTTTTTTAGTAACAAAATGCGGCTTGAAAGGCGAAAGCTTCGAGACCACCCAAACGCCTTTGAGTTGCCACAGGATCAGTTTATAAAAATGTTCAGATTATCGAAAAATCTAATACAAAATATTATGAATAATACCCAACCACATGCTCAACAAAGGAAAAGAATTTCAGGTGTACTTTTCACCTTCAATTATTAGCAACAACACATTTTTTTGGGGCATGGGTCTCAATAAGTGAGATATGTCAACTTATTACTGAGCGTTTGTTGCATCTTTGGGTAAATTTTCCTACAAATATTGATCAAGAAAATGAGAATAAGATGGGATTTTATGAAAATTGGGGTATGAGAGGAATTATAGGAGCGATTGACGGGACTCACGTGGAAATAATGGCTCCTCCCAGGACTGACATGGACCACCCTCCATTTGTCTATATCAATAGAAAATGAAGACATTCCATTAACGTTATGCTAATTTGCGATGCAAATCAGAAGATATTAGCTGTAGATGCTAGATATCCAGGTTCGGTTCATGATGCTGCCATATTTAGAACTTTAGAAGTTAGGAATCATCTAAGAAATAAATATAATGAAGGCCGCAGAGGATCCTATATTATTGGAGACAGCGGTTATGGAATTAAACCTTGGCGTTTGCCTCCTTTTTTTAATAACCCTGCCTACTAGTCATGAAGAAAGGTATAACAATTTGTTAAAAAGTGCGCGACAATGTCATAGAACGCACAAATGGGAGATGAAAAAGAAGGTTTTGTTGCTTATCAAGACACAGAGTTCTTTTATACCATCCAAGCAAGACAGCTTACATTATTTATATTTGTGCAATATTACACAATATGGCATTGCAAGAAAATGTACCCATATTGGTTGAAAATTATGATGAAGAGGTGGAAGATTATCCAAAACTAGGGTACAATGAAATAAATTTTAATGAAATTTCTCATTTGGGAAGACAAATTAGGCAAAATTATATAAGGGAGAATATAATATAGATATATTCTGCTTTACCTCTATATTATATTCTCCCTTATATAATTTTGCTTTTATAGTGTGTACCTATAAGTTGAATTTTTATTACGTGTTATTGACATTTTACATATACTGTTAACAAAAAAATGTAATAAAATATCTTGAAAACAAATTTTAATTATTATTTGTATACAAAAATAAACATCAATTCCCTTAACTTATTAATATTTTGACAACGTCAACATATGGGTAATTACTGTGAACAGTCTTATAGTTTATATTGTATCTTCTTTACATTCTACATCCCCTTAGGTAATTAGTCACAGCTCATAAGTACTTATAACTCGATTTATAATAAACAAAAAATATTTTTGACTAACTCAAATGCTAACCTGATAACTTAAAACTTCACTACTTAGAAACACAGGAAGTTTTTAAGATAAACGAAATACTACACAATTTGTTTTAAAAAGTTAGATAAGGAACTTTCATCATGAAATACAAAATCATTGTGTTCATATTTATACTTCCATATTTCAAAATATAGCTTTCTCTCCTTAGTTTTTTCCCTCTGTATATATGCTTCTACAAAATCTTTAAGGATATTAGCAATATTATTTAAAACCTGTGTGTTTTGATTAAATGATAATTTCAATCCTTCGGCAGTTTCATTCAAGCTTCTTATTCTTGTTTTTTTTTTGCCATAATATTTCTCGGTTTTACTTTTGGCAACATTAGACGAGGCTGAGTACATGAATTTTCATTACTTTCGTCGACAGCATTTTCCTCTCTATCCTCCATTTGTAAAATTGTTACCGTTTCAAGAACATTGTCTTCAATAGGATCTGAACTTTTGACATAATGAATATTACCATCGATATTACCTAATATAAGCTAGTGCTAGAAGCTATGACTGCCTCCTCCTATAATTTTCACATGTGGAGTACCTGTAACTGCTACCTTTCCCCACACTTCGAGCTCTCCCTCTTCTAAATGTGTCATTTCAGTTTTTACCTCGCTTATTCCACCGCCAGTTGCATTTCTGCATTCTACTATTTTTCTATATTTGGCTCTCGTTGCATTTTTCCAGTCTTAGAACCTCTAAAAGAAAACAAACGCTAACTATTTTGACATGCACAAACTTATGACCGAAACAAATATTTTTATATTGTAGAATACTTGAATCTTGATCCAATAAAAAAACTTACTTTTTGCCAACTTTCCTTTGTAAGTGCTGGACCCTTCCCAATGAAATTTAGTTTTAAAGTCAGTTCATTCCAGTTTTTTTTGTATATAATCTGGTTCCACAGTCCCACCTCTAAACACATAGTCATTTTCCAAGGTTTCTAAATAAAGTAATAATTGGGCAGAAATTGTATTTTGTGTTCTTTTGCATTTTACACCTCTCACGCCCTGACTGATACTAAAAACATTGTTGATTGTAAATAATATACTTTACTCATCATTACCTTTCTTGCATTTTGAAAAAGTATTAATATAATATGAATAATACTAAATTAAGAAAATATTCAGTTCCACAGATCGGAAAATCTGCAAAATCTTGAAGGTTATGCATAGTTGCATAGAGAAATAACTCTGAAGTTAGGTGCGCTATAAATAGGCCGCTGTAAAGTGTAACTATATGCTTACCGTCTAGCCATACAGAATAGGAATTATGACGTCTACTGTATATTTTACTTTATATTTTACATCGCGATGTAAACTACGCGCAATTATTTACAGCGATGTAGGATGACTTACAGAATCGCACCATAAGTCTAATTCTGACTAATAATTGATTAGTGATTAATACATATTTATAAGAAACTCTTAAAAAATTAAATAAATCGTCACGCAATTGATCATGCCACATTAAAATTGCAATAAATTAGGCTAACCATTATGATATGGATACCACCAAGAACTTAAACAATGCAGATTTATCGCTAATTCGTAACTTTTTGATAGATAACCCCTGATCTTAAAAAATGTAGATTTATCAGTGTTGATTTCGTTAATTAGTATGTAGTTGCAAATTTTGCAAAATGAATAAAAAAAGCGTGTGCACTATGTGCGCATATCTGAAGTGAAACTTCTTAAACTTAAACGCCCTAGCCTTATACACATCGTAACGGATTTGGTTAAAAATTAGTTTTTTTTTAAACATACCACTTCATTAACAAAAAGGGAAGGCCTAAAAGAAAAAAATATATTCTTCATAAAACCTTCGTTTATGTCTTGACAAGGTAATAGAGCAAATCTCATACTTTATGCTTGCAAACTAACAAAGATATCACAATAAAATATCGGGACGGTTTTTCGTCACGCTGCAGCGCTGCCACGGCCTGCCAGCGCGGCCTCTCGTCGTGCCGCGACCTTCAAATTTTACTCCCGGTGCGCGTTAAGAAGTTTCACTTCAAAAATCCAATATCATGTACTGTCTGATGTGTATTAATGATTAATGTCACAGATTTTTTGTTTTAATTGTATTTATAGGTGCTGCTGCTAATACCAAAGCAATTCAGTACAATCCCTCGATTGATAGATAATTAACAGAAACCAGTTCATAGCTTCATTAGAATAATAATTTGTAATAATGGCAACCATTGGGTATAACAAGAAAACTAGGTATTGGAGACGTATTAATGTTGAGTAGCAACAACAGCAGTAGCACTTGATACTTAATGAAAATAATATAGTGTTTGTCAAAAACTAACATCTAAATAAAATCACATGTTTGAATTTACAGTATTCTGTGTTATTTTATGCGATGAACCAATTATTTGTGGTTGCAAGACATTTAGCCGTTTCAGCAGTTTAAAAATTGGTTCCAAAGAGCAACCAAAAATTTCTAAATTTTCTATAAGTACAAATTTCAGAAATTTTGCCAACGATGTACTAAACAAATTGACATATTTTTATTCAGTAAAAGCCCCAAATTATAAAATGAAAATTTATATTGCACTTTAAGCTTAAGTTTTCGGTTTAAGTTTCTTATTATTTTTTCTACAAGTAGTTAGCCGTGTAACATATTTATTCTTTAAATCCTGTTCAAGTTCTTTTCTTTCCAAGCAAGCATTTAGGTTTGAAAATATATTTTTAAATTTTTATCTTGAGTCTGCAAATCTTCTTTACATTGTTGCCATTTGTGATCTAAAGCATGCAAAACATATATTAAATCGGTAATGTTATTTCTTAAATTTGCAATATCCTCTTTATAATAATTTATTAGTTCACATGCTATGTTGTTGTTGCCTCTAAATGTACCATTTTTTTTATTTAAGGACAACATACTTGATTCGAGTTCAACATTGATTTTTAAAAGTTTCTTATGTGGTATAGTTTACGAAATTAGTTATGTTTAATGTAATATTTTAGTATAGAGTCTGGACCAAAATAGGTTTTTTTTATACCCTCATCGAACTGGATGGTACCTGTTACCATAAGCCGAAGAAGTCGATGGCATCGTCTCACATGAACCAAAGAAGTCGTCGACAATGACCAGAGGCTGCTGAATTGACCTTGATCGTCACGATGCCAGAAAGGCCTAACTGTTATACAGGGTATTTAATTATCTGGTCCAGCTTAAGTCAATCTTGAACAATACGTATGCAACACGTTTTTCTTATTAAAGTTAAAAGGTAAGCAAGTAAAGATTTTAATTAAAACAAACCTAACACCGGAGAGTGTTTGCAATACTCGGCTCCGGGAGTGGAGTTCAAGAGTGCCACCAGTTCTTACCAGCTAAACTGGAAAAGCTCCGCTGGTGTTGTACGGAGTTGTTAGGCACGCTTATCAAACAAAGAAACTCAATCTTAACTTAACAAGAAAACACGATCTAAATTTACGGATCGATTTATTGGCTTCTAGTTTTTTTTTCAAACAGCAACAATCTTACAGTGATTTTTTTTTTGCAATTTAAAGGCAACAAGAATTTTATTTATAAGAATATTTTAGAAAAAGTTTATGAAATCGTTGAATCTAACAGGCAAAGGAATGTCAAAAGACTGTTAAGTAATTAATAATAATGGTACAATATGATGATTGTACTGAGACCAATTCTGTTGTTAACTCGGAACTGTATGCCTTACACCTAACCGCTCTAAACACTACAATACGAAGTGATCACTTTGGTTTACCTAAGCTTAATACATATACGTATGCGTGCGCTAATAGCTGCACCAATTATAAATGTAGCGATAATAATATCAATTGATAAAAGGCCACAGTAATTATATCAATCGACCACGCTGCAGCGCTGCCACGGCCTGCCAGCGCGGCCTCTCGTCGTGCCGCGACCTTCAAATTTTACTCCCGGTGCGCGTTAAGAAGTTTCACTTCAAAAATCCAATATCATGTACTGTCTGATGCGTATTAATGATTAATGTCAAAGATTTTTTTGTTTTAATTGTATTTATAGGTGCTGCTGCTAATAAATAAATGAAATCAATCTATCTTAAAGCTTGGCCGACAAGACTAAATTTATATTTAAATATTAAAAACGATTATCAATCGGCAAGAAAAATAAATGATTTAATGAAATTATGACAGTTATTTTAAGGCACAATCTACAGTGCTAAATTCATAATAATTAAACAAAAAAAAGAAAATAATACTAAGCTTCTGTACGATATCCCGTTAGAACTGGTCGAAGGTCGGCGGTTGGTAAGACTGCCCAGGTGCACAATACAAGCAAAAAGGAGTACCTCGGGTGAAAGCACCGGGCACCTGTAACAATAACCAGGTACTGGCTTATTCTTGGTGAACTGGCAGTGGACTCGATAGCCCGGAGACAAAAATTGCCGTGGGACAGCCCAGTAATAAACCTCGGAATGGCACTCGGTGGTAAAACTCTCTCTCGTGTGGGAGGGTTGCTGGAGAATCAACTACCTCGGTGTTGTAAGATGAGCTCGGAAAGCCTCTAGTGCAGGACGAATTTCCCTATAACTTGGTAGTGTCGAGCACTGATTAGGGACTCACTCACACAGATCCCCTAGAAGGGTAGTATTAACAAAATACGAAAAGTGGAATTCACTATTACTGCACTAAAGCAAAACACTTCCTCTATCACCAAAGGGCATTTCTAGAAGAACTCTGCACCCGTTTCAGTCACTTCCACGAGATTAGAGAAAAAGCATCGAATCAGGAAAAAAAATTGTAGGGCCGAGAAATGCCTAATGATTCTAACGATTCGATACGAGGAATAATTCTAAGATACTAAACGACTTAGTTCTCGTTTATTATGGTTGTAAAACGACCGCGGAAGCCACAATTGATGAGCTAAAATTAAATTTTTCAAGAAATACTAGGAAATATTCCTAAACCAAATAATAAACCTTTAAAAATCCAAATCGAAAGCAACAATTATAGGAAGATAGTCCAGTACTACTACTCAGAGCTACCAACCGAATATTACAAAAATTGCAGCCTGCCGCGTGGAAAGATAAATATGAGATTCTCAAGTAAATCAGGGGTCCCAAAAAGTTAAACATTTTCTACTACTGTCCTTTCGAAAAATCTTAAAATATTTGTTGCTTGCTTCCGCAGCTTCTTCCCTAAGCTGGCCCATTGGTAAAAAAGCAGATCGTATGACGTTAGTACCATGATTTAAAATCTTATGTAGCGATAAAGGCATATACTTCCAACTGTACAGATCCACATAAATTTGAGCAGTTTTGCAGCAAAAGTTTTTAAATTTTTTATCATCAATAGGATGTTCGCTCACCAAATCTTGCAAAAGTACAGATTTTTTAAAATAAGATCCTGACTAACCCCAGTTACTTCCGAAGCAATATCAACATCTCGAACAAATCTTTAAGCAGTTTTGCCATCGTTTGTAGTGCCAGATGCTTATCCCGGTACATCAATTAGTATTCCAAGTTTTTCTTTCAGTTCCCTTTGGATGCGTTTTTAACATTTTAGAAAAGTTCTTTATCTTCTCTGGTGCGAGCACTTCATTTCTTAAATGGCAATTTACAGCCAATGTGTAAAATGCACCTCATAACCACAATTTAAACGTGCAAATTCGATAAACCATCTCGTTAAGCATTTTCGTCTGGTTTTTTGACAAGCTTACAATTTCATTTTAATACTTACTAATAAGGTGTTTAGTATTTCCTGAGGTTTCTTTTAAAAACTCAGAAAGCATTGGTGTGCAATAATTTGGAGAAGAAGGATTGGGGATTTTGCATACGACAGCGTTTTCGTCTGTAGATACTATCTGAAGTGATACCAAATATACAACAAAATACTTTCGTTGGAACTTGTGAAATCACCAAAATTTTGTTTAGAGTTGCTCTTTCCTGAAGATCCGTCACCTCTTCATTTAGAAAATAACATAAACCCGATCCAAATTCTATTGCTTTTTGGCTTCCTCTATCATAAATAATTCTTCCCTTGTGTGACTTGTAAGATCTAGTAAGTGAAATAAAGCTCCCCTTTCAGTAGTAACAGCATTTAATGGATCGCACTTGATAGTTTTAGGTCTACTATTAATGCTAAAGCTTTCTGTTTAGAAAATTCTTCACACAAATTTTGTTTTTTATAACTATTAATTCCTTTGGATAAAAGTTCTTTAATTGCATCCGCCTCTTTCCTTTTGCCATCTGCAGCCAATTTGTTGAAGAATATACTTTCCATTTCCGTTATACTCATGTTAGTATTTTGTTTAATTTTAGCCAATCTTTTTGGTTTGCTTCTATAGGAACGGTTCGCGTAACTTATGGATGGTCTTCCTTTTTTAGGCAGATCAGCTTTTTTTCAATCCAAAATGCAAATTTCTTATTAAATACTGTTTTGGTTCTTTAGGCCGCTTTCGATTTTTGTCAAAGTTGAGGTAGTTAAGTAGCCATATACCTGTGGGAATTGCCAATTCAGCACGGCACCATACCCGTGTGACTGCCCACTCAGCAAATGCAGTGACGAGAATTAGATTTAAGACGTGTTCTGTAATTTACCTTCTAAGATAATGTTTTATGTGTATTCATTCTCTATTTAGCTAGTGTCAAATCCAGTCATGTAGTTAGCTCTCAATATATCTAAAAAAAGGATTTTTCAAAGTTAAATACTTAAGTGGCGCAGTCGGTAGGACTGTGCGGTAGTGTTAATCAGAAAAACGACCAGAATCTTCAGGCCAGCCCTTCAGAGCAATCTAAGATACGAAGCTACAGCAGACCAGACAACCCAGCAAGAGAATCGGGAAGGAAGCGGAGACTACGATAGATCGTAAGTGCCATTCTTTTCGTTCCCTTTTGACCCTCTGTATAAGGTACTCAGAAGGTATAGATAAGCAGTGTATCGAACACAATTTAATTTTAAATTCAGTCTATTAGTTACAAATTTTTAGCAGTCTATTGAAGACAATTAGGTTAGTAAATCAATCAATCAAAGAATTTTATCTTTGTTTCAATCGAAATAAAAGGACAAAAATAGGTTTTAAGATCATAATTTTGTGAACTAATTAGACGATATCGTAGAGAAACTAAATTTGTTAAGTTTTAAGAAAAACAGTGCTGCAACTACAAAACCAAAATCAAGTATTAATAGTACTGCAGGTACACCGATTGTAGATGAAACTATATCTAGTACTGCAAGCACAGATATAATTAGCAGCATGCCCAATGTAAACGAAGATAATCAAATTAGAAATAATATGATTTGGAATCTTTATAAATCTAAATTAGACAACATTATGCCGTATGATGGCGATAGCAACACTTTAAACAAATTTAGCCTAAAATGTGAGAATTTAATAAGATCTTATTCCGTATTAAATGATGAAGGATTAAACATATTTGTGACTGTTTTCAAGAAAAACTAATCGGAAAAGCAAAAATTTTAGTAGGCAATACATCCTAATTGACAAATTGGGATAGTTCAAAATTAGCTTTAATACAATGTTTTGCCAATATGAGAGATTTAGATTGTTTAGTTCAAGAATTAACTGGAATAAGACCCTACAAGGGAGAACATTTATAAATTTTTGGTAGTAGGTTGCAATTATTTGGAAGTAGCATAATACAATGTATTAGTAACAATAATACTCTTGATCAAAACCAAAAACTTTGTCATATAAATCTGTATGGTAAAACAGCACTGAATACTTTTATAGCTGGCTGTTCAGGACTTCGGAAAATAACATGTATATTAGAAAACCAGACTTTCTGGAAGATGCTTTGGGCACGGTATAAATAAATATAAGGTAGGTTCATTGGAGACATATTTCCAATTTTGCCGACAGTATTTGGCGTCGGAGCGAATCCGGATCAATCTGGTTCGTGGCCAGCGGTGGCTCTGCTACAAGGGACAGTATAACGTCAGTGTGTAAACGCCCTAAGATTGTGTACTGTCGGGTCGCGTTGAAATAATAACCGAGGAAATAATTTTGCAGCCGCGAATTCTTTTTGAATCTCTCCCGACAGACTGCTGCTCGCTGATTTCTACCGTGCTGCAGGTGTTCGGCGGCTTTTGCGTTTGATGCAAAAACATCAAAACGATTTTGCTGAGTGACTCTACTCGATATTATTTGTACTCAGCTATGAGTTATGTAACTGAATTTGAAAATTTTGAACCATTATACGAGATCCTAATAAAATAAATAACTCTATTAATAAACCATTTAATCATCAAAATCCCCAATATTTTCAATCGCAGACAAACGCCATGGCTTTTCTCAGAACAGCCTTCTCGGGCAACATAGGCGCCTTTTTTACAACACTATGCTGGGCCTAGACTATGCGATGGCCTAGATGGATTGATTCACCTAGGGAGGATGCACAGGGGGTCCAATGGGGCCTAAGTACCATGGCCTTTCAAGATCACCCTCTCACCAATTCCAGATTCCAGGACTAACTGACTTAGAGAACATGAATCTAAATATCGATATAATTAATCAAAGACCAATTGGATCAGATATTGAAATTCCATTTAATTACAGAAACTATTTGGAAATAGATTTTTCCATCACCCTTAATCCAAACGAATAAATACTAAAAAATATTCCAGTTAATATTTATAAAAGCGATATCATTGTAAAAACAACACAATTAAATTAATTAGTAATTGCATCCGCACTCTCCCACGCAAATAGTGGATTTGCTATCCTAGAAACTCAAATTCCCCATGATAAATATATAATTGTAAAATTTAAACAACCCTTAAAAGTCGAACCCTTTTGAACAAAATCAATTGAATTATTTAATTTCGATGTGTTTAAAAGATTAAAAGCGCGGTCAAAAAAATAAAATTTTCAAAAACAATTTAAGCGTACACAAGACATGAATACGGAAGAAAAGGAGGTGATTTCCATGTTATGTAAAGAATTTTCCGACATATTTTATCAAAATTACGAATAATTATCTTTTACATCCAAAATTAAACATGAAATCAGGACAACAGATGATATTCAGGACAACAAATGATATTCCCGTGGCAGACGAAATCCTATCGAAACCCATTTTTTCATCAAGAAGAAGTAAGACGACAAATAAATGAAATAATGCTTAAAAACGGAATAATAAGACCATCCAGTAGTCCATGGTCATCACTAATCTGGATTGTTCCAAAAAAAGTTAACGCTTCTGGAAAACAGAAGTGGAGAATTGTTGTAGATTTTCCGGAAAATCAACGAAAAAACAATTTCAGATCGATACTGAATCCCCAATATCAGCGATATTTTGGACAAACTAGAACGAGCTCTACGTTAGATGGAGCTAGCGGATTTCATCAAACTGAAATGTATAAGAACTCAATCGAAAAGACCGCATTCACCGTGGAAAATGGACACTATGAGTTTTTAAGGATGCCATTCGGATTAAAGAATAACCCATTCCCTTTCCAACGAGTAATGGACGAAATTTTTAAAGATGTACAAAATAAAATTTGTATGGTTTTTATGGGCGACGCAATCGTGATAAGCACAGGCTTAACAGAACTTATCCAAAATCTGAAAATAATGTTCGAAAAATTAAATGAAGCCATTTAAAAATTCAAATAGATAAATGTGAGTTCCTGTCTAATAATTTATGATCTTGCTCGGATACTGGTTAATTGAAACGACTCGTGTTCTACATAGTTCAATCTATTCTGCTGTATTTTAGTGTTTCAAATTGTGTCATGGCGTAATCGTGTCAATGCAGTTAAATGTAAAATTGTTTAATTACTAGTCAATAGTGGTTATTATACAATACATAATTATTCGACCCTACAGGGTGTTCTACCTTCATACTACAAAACAAGTAAAATTCTTAGGACACGTAACACCCAACGGAATAAAGTAATAAAAAGAAAATTTCCGTAATACAAAAATATCCTATTCCAAAAACACAGCTTGAAATTAAAGGACTTCTCGGTTTACTCGGTTATTACCAAAAATTTATTAAGAATTTTGCGAAGTTAAGTAAACCTTTGACACAGTGTCTCAAAAAAGAAAGCAAAGTAGAACCACAAACAATATAGCTACGCAACAGACGTCTGGTCAAAATGGCAAGAAATAAAACGGTGATTTGGCGAACGCCGAATCTCTATCATACTTAAAGAGATGGCACTACACGCATCGAACGACGTGAATTTAATTTTCCCTACAAATTTACTCCCAGCAGCCGATAGCCGTTTCTGCACTGTTGCCGATATCGTTCGATTCAAATAATAGGATGTGTGGATAGCGCGTAGCTAATTATTTGTTTGCGGTGGAAGAAACAAATTCATGGAAGGGTTGTCGCGATTAGCGACTAAGGAGCCGACTGCAGCTGTGTCACAAACAACTAATTTGTTTGTGGCTGTGTGCAACTGGTGTCTGATGGGTTTCCCGGTCATTTCGGGAGCCACAAAATTAATATTTATTTACATTCCTAAAAATACTTATAGAGGCATAATAATTAAGAAAGGAAGATCTTTAAAAAATATTGAATAGCATTTGCATGCGCTGGCTGTGGCAGTTGATGGTGTGAAGAAAATCTTTGGGTGAACTATTTTATGACTGTAAGCAGGAAAATTCTCATTTAGATTTTAATTTTAAATGAAAACTATGGTACTAATATAAGAATGCATTTTGCGGTGCCAAACAAAGGTACTAAAAATATGGTGAAAAAATCGATGGATTTATTTAAAGAGGCATTTGACAAAATCAAAAGCATATGGGAACAAAGATAAAAAAATGCTATAATTTCCAAAGTTACGCTTGGTTGGGAAGAAAAGATAGTGACTGTTATCAACATAAATTGTTTTTCATTGCAAAGATAGTAAATTCAAACTTGTTTAAATTTTGCAAATGAAATGAAAATTATAAAAAGGATTTCAAACAGAAACTGAGAAATTTAAAAAATCAGTAAACCTCTATCAAACTTCTCTGAAATAAAGATAGACAGTATCCGATGTAGTATTTACCGTATAATGCATGGTGTTATACCCTAGAGTGTGTCCACGCACTGACTCCGGAAGAGCGAAAGTTTTTTTATTGGTTGATTTACGAAAAAAGTCTCTTTATAAAACCTTTTGTTTGTCCTGAAACGTTAGATTGTTATTAATTTTCAAAAAAAAATGCGAGATACGAAAAAATTACATATAATATATTATGATATTATGTCACATGGGCGCTTACTGCAACAAACCATCATGTCAATCATATATTTTTTTCATTAGAAGTGTTGTGAATTACTTTTTAAAATATAGGTTTCTGCTACCTTTAGTAAACTAGAATTGCCAAAAAGTTATAGATTGAACTCTACTATTCATCCGAGTTTTAGCATTTGATGTAACTAAGTTAGTTTTTTTGAAGCCGGGAGTAGGACATTTGAAGGTCGGGACCGCGGCGGGCGATACACGATGAGCGAGCGACACAACCTGACGGAAGTAAAATATGAGAATATTTTTATTGTGATATCCTTGTTAGTTTACAAGATAAAAATATGGGATTTGCTCTATTACCTTGTCAAGACATAAGCGAAACTTTTATGAAGAATAGTTTTTTTTCATTTAGGCCTTTCCTTTTTATTAATGGGGTGGTATATTTAAAAAAAACTACTTTTTAACCAAATCCGAGGCTAAGGCGTTTCACTTCTGATATTCGCACATAGTGCACACGCTTTTTTTAGGTGTATAACGAAATATGTTGGATCGTGCTACTTCCAAAAAAAAAAAAAATATTGCTACCAACTTTAACGAACGAAAATTGCCAATACGCAAGTAAAGTTGGTAATTTCGTTATTCTTGTTTTATATTGTGTTTTGCTCTGATCATGACTAAACTTGCTAGTAGTTGGCAAAGTTCTCCCCATGGCTCTAATCATATCTTGATGATGTTCAACGTCTAATTATTGTAAGCAAGATTTGATTGATTGGTTATTACTGCGTCCAGTAATTTTAGTGAGATGTTTACTGTTTATCAACTCCCTCTTTGGCCAAATTCGAAACAGCTGTTGCTCTTGCAGAATGGTTGGCGCTTTTAACCTTTTTAGTGTCAATTTCTATATCAGAAGCTGCTGACTTAAACCGAAGATGTAATATTCTTACCTACTGGTCTGTTCTTATACCATCCATTCGAATTGGGTTTACTCCATTATGGGTTTGGAGTTAAGAAGAATCTCTCGATTTGAATAAGAGTTCTCCTTTTTTTCATGCCAATTCAAACAAGCGAACGGGATACATATGTGGACTGTCGAAATTTCTAATCAACCATTTACTATCTGACAGTTTTTTTGGCACTACCTTGTGCACTTTTAGAGAATATCAGTTATACTCTATCCATC
>MU185311.1:104839-116885 GCA_016904865.1 Pissodes strobi
GGCTTCTGGTGAATGGATGCCTCGATGTTCGAAATTATATCCTCTGTGGGAATAGTTTTTGGTGTCACTGCGTAGTTGAAGCCTTTATTTAAAACTTGTTTTTCTTCTTCCGAGAGCTGGTAATTCGAGATGTTGTGTACGACCTTGTTGATTTCTGCCGACTTTATTTCATGTTGCGTCCTTTGTTGTAGATGGGCAAATTTCTTCTTTTGTTTGTTGGTTTTGTAGTCCATATCGGCTTCTCTTCTCCAAGTAGAGGCTTTATCGATGTTGTCCCAGAGTAGCAGATGAATCTGTCTGCTGAGTAGTATGTGGAGATCGTACGCTAATTTTTCGGTTTCTGCAAGTAGTCTTCGTTTTTCTCGAATCTGTTCCCGTAGGAGTGCTTTGGTGGCATTTCTTAGAATATCCTTTGCTTTTTTGGTTTTGAGATGGTAAGACAGCTTGGTACAGGTAGGTAAAATATTGTTATCACGACATCTCATCAGGAAAGTTATGTCGCAACGTAGTGTTGAAATCTTGGACCGAAGCGTCTAACTGTTTGATGGTTTTGATGGTCTCCTCCCCGTAAAGGTGTTCAATGTTGTCACGGATGGTAGAATGAACAAAAGTGTTATTCCGGGTTTCAAACGTCGTGAGACTACCAATTCTACTAACGAACGGATTAAAACCCGGAATAACACTTTTGTTCATATATGTATATATATCTACTTTCATTTAGTAATATGAATTTTACAGATTTATTTATTGAAATAAATCGTTTTTTAAGGGCGCCAATTACAGAACTAGTGCTGTAATAAACGCCTTTACAGCACTTAGTGCTGTAATGTAAAAAAAACTGTTTTATTAACATTTTGCTGTTAAATAAAACCACACTTTTTAGAAGAATGATTTATTTATTATTAACAATTATAAAATTAATTATCAATTATTAATTAAAATTAATTATCATTAAATTATAACACTTAAGGTTTATTATAAACATTAATAATACACTTTTTACAGTTAGAAATTTGTATACTAGTAGTGGATGTGATGGAGCCCTTTACGTTCTAATTTCCAATCATTAAATCCGTGTCTGACCCCATGATTTTCTTTGCTATTTGTTTCTTATTTTCTAAAGAATTCTCAACGTAGCCTTCTGCCGTAGAAGAGGATTTCCAGCCCCCATGACGCTCTAACATCTGCATATCTGCACGACCATCAACTAGAATGGTGGCTGAGGACCTCCTAAAACAATGTCCAGTGTATCCTTCGGCATTCTTCAATCCAAGTTTTGTTGCAATCTTTTTTGGAATACTTCCAAAACTATTAATGCCGACACGCTGGGAGGTCCATTTTCCTCTTCTGTAGAATACCAAAAAACGCCTGTGAGTTGCATTAAAAGGACTAAGTTTAGCATATTTTCGAAAAATACTTAAACAGTTGACACCTGTCACATTTCGTTCTGTTATAAAGCTATAAGCTTTACACTTATCCAAGTTTATGTCAAAGACCTTTGATCAAAGTTATTGTACAATTTATATGATGAAGAGAAAATTTGACGGCACCGTTTTACACTTGTGAATTTCGTTGACGCCAGTGATGTTTCTAAACTGTTACCAACTGGCAACTTACCACATTTTTAGGTTATGCTAAATTGGATATTTTGACTTGATAAATTTGATTATTGTGTTGTTATATAATAATGAAGAAACGTACAGCTTTAAACATAAATAAAGCTGCAGCTCTAGCTATAATTCTTGCGGTTGGTTTTAATATGTGTATGTTGGTACCCCCGAATTTGATCAAATATTTGATGAAAAATTGGACGTGTTCTAATTGCACCAAAGAACTTTGACAAGGCGACCTTGAAGTTATTTGATATCAAAATCCCGTATTACATTTGCGAAATTCATTCAAGGCCGCCTTGTCAAAGTTATTTCACATGAACTTGGATAAGTGTAAAACTAGCTTAACAAATTCTCGGATAATTTTGTTTTTCGAGCATGGAATCACAATTTTTACATACAAATCATTATATTCAATTTGATCCAACTTTAACTTTGTTAGTTCTTCGCGCCGACAAGCCCCAAAAATACCGATTAGCGGCGTTTACACGGGCGTTCCATTTCTTCGGTTTTGGAGCGCATTCTGGCGTCTCACGACGTTGCGCACGACTGGAGCGGACGCTTGAAGCGCCCGACATAAAAGTTTAAGACACTCCAATTATACGTTCCAGTTCTGCATATTTGGAGTGCGAAATTCAAAAACGTACGTGTAAATGTAAAACCATACGATTTTGGAGTGGCGTGTGGAATTTCCACCTGGTTGGAAAGTTCAATATAACACGCCACGAGGTAAGGTTATTCATTGACAGAAAAATATTAAAAACTCGTGCAATTGCCTGTGTAGCAGCATTCGTATTCCTAAATACAAAGGATACAAAAAATAAGAAAATTTGGGTAAAAAAGTGGCGTCAAGATAGAAATCGCTATGGGCATATGCCCCTTTTGAGAGAACTTCAAGATGACCCAGAAGACTTTAAAAATTATTTTTTCCCTTGTCCACGACATTTTTTCTTTATGCTAAGGTTCAAATACAACAACGTGTTATGGACTGTCCAGTCCAGTGTAAATGCAAGGCAAGTTGTATCTGTTCTGCGTATCTGACATTCACTCCGTCTTCGCGTTCCACGCGCTGATTTACCGAGTATTTACACGGGCAGGTTAGCCTGCGTGATTGGAGTTTACGCTCCAAAACTGTGGAAAAAACCGTACGTGTAAACGTCGCTATTATCATAACAACCTTCATAAGTAAATACGTTTCATCATCTGCAGTACTAAGAAACTTACATACGTCTTCCTTTGTGAAAACTTTGGAGTTTTTGGCTTTGTAACCCTTTGAACTTCTTTTCAAAAATGCGATTAGTTGAGAAAATCTGCTTATATCTTGATTTTTCTTGACTGAAATCATAGTTCTCAACATTGAGTAGTGAGTCCATAGTGTAGATGGTTTCTGGGAGCGTTGCTTTCCGGAAAAATAACCCAAAAGGATTTTCTCAGACACCTCCTTTATTTTGTTAGCTTTGCACCAATCTTCAAATATCTGGTACTCCAACTCATACCGCGCTTTGGATTTTGTCGGAACTAAACTTGAGATCGCTTCGTTTGCCGCTTCTTCTATATCAGAGGGTAAACTTCCATCAGAATCCCTCATTTTGAAAAGCGCTTTTTATATTTTTGCATTTCTTTGACAAAGCTTCGACAGTAACCATGCGAAACAGTAGCCATGCGAAAGGTCACACAAGGCTTTGTTTTACAAGGTCTCCAAAATTTAAACCTCAACATCATTGCAATTTCCCAAACTGCGAGATATGAATGTGGATTAAATGAAAAAAAAAAATTAATAATAGATGCTCATTCATGTTCCGTTGAGTAATTAAAAAAATCCTTATATTGCGCAACCGAAAACTCTCGTAGGGCAATTTGCAATTAATTCCGAGGGAGATTCGAGGTAGGGTATTTTTATCATTCTTTTTCTTTAAAGGTGTACCCACGATTTCCTTCATTACCACATCACGAAAAAACTTCCGAATTGCAATCTTCAATTATTTCCTGTGGATTCCAAACAGAGCGTTTTCATCCCCTTAAATCTTTACAGGAGTTGACCCTGTTGTTTTTAACTTAATTCAAAATTAGCTCACAAGAAAATCCTCGCGGTGATATTTTCAAGGATTTCCTGTAAATTAAAAGTGAAATGTTTCCATCTTCGCAATGCTTCTGGGGTTAATTTGCGACTTTTTCATTATTTTATTCAGATCCAGTGCACTCAAAAACCCTCGAACCCCATTTTTACATTATTTCCTGTATAGATTCAAAATGAAGTGTTTTCATCTCCCCAACTCGTCAAATGTTGATCCCAGATTTTTTAATTTTTTATTCAGACGTAGCGCACCTGAACACCACCGGTCTGCAATCTACTCGATTATTTTTTGTACAGGTTTAAAAGGGGGCGTTTTCATCCCTACAAGTATCAGAGCTTGATCTCAATTATTTTCATTATTTTATTCATATTCAGAGCGCAGTTATTTCCTATAGAGATTCAAAAAATGGGTGTTTTCATCCCCGCGACATTTAAAACAAATTTATGTTATTATTTCACTCAGATTCAACGGATTCGAAAACCCCCGGAGTGCATTGTATTCTGTAAAGATTCATGTGCTTTCATCCCCCTTATAGATCTTCAGGGATCAATCACTAATATCACTATTTTTTTTCATTATTTAATTCATGTGTAGCGTACTGAAAACCCTCCAAAGTGCAATTTTCAACCATTTTCTGTAGATATTTGAAAAATGGCTGTTTCCATCTACTCAACTTTTTAGGGGTATATCCTATTTTTTGTCAATATTTTATTCAGTTATAGCGCACCCAAACCCTCCTCCTTCCGAGCATAATTTCCAATTATTTCCTGTAGAGATGTTTTCATCCCCTCACCTCCTCCAGAGTTGATTCTAGATTTTTTTGTTATTTTCTTCAAATTCTACTCCTTTTTCTGCATTGTCAGGGGTTAGTTGTACAATATTTCAGCCTTTTTTATAATAGGAACTGGGTAAAATTTAACAAATGTATGAACAAAAATATATTAACAGAAGTTATATTATTTTTTAAGTACCTAATAAGTTATATTACTCTTTAAACTCAAATTTACTTACAATTCAGTGGATATGACAACAGCGTATCGAATTGAGGCTGTTCGTAGCGCCATCTATATTGTTTCCAGTGAACGAGATGCCGTCGAAAGAAGCGAATGAGGCTCGCGGCAGCCGACAGCCTCATTATTCGGCTCGTTTTAAACACATTTCAGGCGCCGTCTGTTGCGTAGCTATATTGTTTGTGGTAGAACATACAAAAGAATTTGTTGATGGCTTTAACACTTGTAAAAATACGTTAACATCAGAACCAGTTTTAGTGTGGCCTGCTGACTACTGATGCTTCAAATTTTGCTACATCAGGAACACTTTCACAAGAAAACCACTCCATTTGCTATGCATGTCGTACATTAAACCCGGCAGAAATAAATTACTCAACATTAGAAAAAAAACGTTTAGCTATTTTATGGATTTAAACTAGATTAAAACTAGAAGAATTCGACTATGAAATCAAATATAAAAAAGGAAAAACAAATCAAGCAGCAGACGCTCTTTCAAGACACCCGGTAGATGTCAACGCAATAGAGGCCGACTCAATATTAATAACTTAGGCGACTCAGACCGAATCATAGAAGAAGAATTTCTGTTAGATCGAAATGAGGAAGATCTACCCGATTTAGACAAACAGTAGAAAATTTTTGAAATGAGATATCAATGAACCAAAAATAAAAATTATAAGCGATATTCAACTTCGACCACCAATGATTCAATTACCATACATACATCAGTAGAAGACCCAATAATCGCAATATCCGAACGACCGATCAAATAATAACCACCGACAATAATCACCAAGGGAGAAATAGAAAATATGCAGATACGAAGAGAAAAAGTTTTTGAAAATAGTAGGATTTATGCCACTATTTCTAAGAGAAATCCAACACTTGATATCATAGTTTATTGCAATTTTCTTTAGAAACAATTTATTGGTGCGAAATTATACGGTTACTTCACAAAACCTCTTCCGAATTCAGCGTATAAATTAGTAGTACATTGTACTCTATTTCTGGATGATATTGAAAAACTCTCTGATCAGAAGGAAAAATTAGAAATATATCACACGACTAAATAGGCTTGAATGAAATGAAAACAGCACTCAGTAGAAAATTCTATTTGCCAAGAAAGCCTATAGATATAGAAAATTATATAAATAATTGCAAAACATGCCAAAATAATGATAACGATCGAGATCCACCAATAATGAAATTTAATCAAGGTACCGAATTCAAGAATAAAGAACTAGAAGAATTTTGTAAAATATATAAAATAGAATTATATTATACTACACCAGTGGCGTAGCTAGAAATGTAGGCGCCGGGGGGCAAGCCTATCCGCTGGCGCCTAAAACAAACCTATATTTTGTGTGCCTATATACGCAAATTATTCCAAAAACAACAAAAACAATACATCATAATATTAAACGTATATTTTTTAAGTGAAACTTCTTAACGCGCGCCGGGAGTAAAATTTGAAGGTCGCGATTCCGACACACGGCGGGCGAGCTGGCAGGGAACGGAAAACGGTCACGGACGTTTATTGTGATATTTTTGTTAGTTTACAAGATAAAAATACAGGATTTTCTGTATTACCTTGTCAAGACATAAGCGAAACTTTTATGAAGAATAGTTTTTTTCATTTAGGCCTTCCCTATTTGTTATTTGAGTGATACCTATATTTAAAAAAACAACTTTTTAACCAAATCCGTTAAGATATGTATAAGGCTAGGGCGTTTAATTATTGTGATATCTTTGTTAGTTTACAAGATAAAAATATGGGGTTTGCTCTATTACCTTGTCAAGACATAAGCGAAACTTTTATGAAGGATAGTTTTTTTCATTTAGGCCTTTCCTTTTTGTTAATTGAGTGATATATTTAAAAAAACTACTTTTTAACCAAATCCGTTAAGATATGTAGAAGGCTAGGGCGTATAATTATTGCGATATCTTTGTTAGTTTACAAGATAAAAATATGGGGTCTGCTCTATTACCTTGTCAAGACATAAGCGAAACTTTTAGGAAGAATAGCTTTTTTTCATTTAAGCCTTCTCTTTTTTGTTAATTGAGTGATGTATTTAAAAAAAAACAACTTTTTAACCAAATTCGATGCTAGGGCGTTGAAGTTTAAGAAGTTTCACTTCTGATATGCGCACATAGTGCACACGCTTTTTTTTATTTACAGGAATATGCATATAAAATATATAAACGGCAAACAACCAACAGGTACATACATATTTAAATATAAACGTAAACTAAAAATCTGTAACCTTAATCAATTAAACATTGGAGTCTTTCTTCGGTTTTGAATCGACGTAAATTGATCGATTATTTGATCAAAATTAATTTTTTAGACAAATTCATTTTCTATGCTTAGTATTGCTAGGCTATTAAGACTTGTCTGGCTACTGGTACTGCCTAAATACGACACTCTAAAAACACATACTTTTTCACGACCGAAATTTTCAGAATTTTTGTGTTTGAAGTCGCATATGCCGCCTTACGCAGCGTTTTTAAAAATTTGCATGTACCAAATGCCGCCGTGCCGGGATATATCTTTTTATTCCACGTAGAATAAATAATAAATATACAAAATGTATTTGTTGGGTAAAAAGTTTAATACATATTTTGTTCTTTGATTGTATTATAATTTAATTAATTTAAAAACTGAGCATTGTTAGCATTGGCATATTTATAAATTCGGAATGGCGCCTAATTTCTCTTGTCGCCGTGGGGCCTTGCCCCCCTTGCCCACCCGGTAGCTACGCCACTGTACTACACCGAAAAATAGTAACTCAAATTCCCCTGTTGAGAGATTCCACTCATCAATTATAGAGCGTTACCGTTGTTTAATAGAGGATCATAACAATCTAAACACGGAACAATGGATTTAAAGAGCCGTTATGGGATATAATAATTCGATTCATAGTGTTACAAAATTTACCCCATTCGAAATTATCACAGGACACATAAAATCAATAAATCCGTTCGATATTAATGATAACATAATAATTGAAAACTATATACAAACTCATAAGGACACATCGAATAAACACTATGAACGTATAAAATAAGTCAATGAGCGAACCAAACAAGATATAATTGAAACGCGAAATGAAAGAAGTAATTCACATAGGAAACTCTAGAATAATATATGGCAGACATACGTTTTTACATTATATTATTTAAGTTACCTAATTAATCAATTTGATAATATAGAAAAAAAAATTCAGCGAGTCTGCTAGTACTCGAGACACTGATGTGTAAACATATCCTAATCTAAGGCCACCTTAGACCGCGTGACGTATGAATATAGGCAACCACTTATTAGGAATTGGTTGCCTATATTCTAGCGTTAGAAAGAACACGTTTTACACTAACGGTTACAAACAGCCTGCAAAACACATTGCTGTCACAGATACCGCCTGACGTGCGTTGTTTAATGTTTACATTTGTAACGTTTGTATTAGAATTTCTAATCTTACACTTCACGCATAGCCCTCCGCTTATAACCAAAACTAACCCAAGGCATGCCCAAAATTAAGAAATTTTTTTTTTACAAATATAACCTCAAGAAAATAAAAAATAGGATTAAAACTAACCGTAAAAATCAACGCGAACAAAGCCGCAGGTAAAAGCTAAAAGTGTTCTTTACTATATTCTTGAAAATATCTGTACAAAATTTAATGATGATCGGTTAAGTAGTTTACGCGTGGAATATAGGATTTAAACTAACCGTTATAATCAACGTGAGTCAAGCCGCGAGTAAAAGCTAAAAGTGTCCTATGTCCTTTACTATATATAGGTACTCTTGAAAATATCTGTACAAAATTTCATGATGATCGGTTAAATAGTTTATGCGTGAAAGCGTAAGAAACAAACGAATAAACACATTCGCATTTATAATATTACTTATTCGCATTTATAATATTAGTTAGGATTTTTTAATAATACTTACTGGCAGCTTCAATCAGAGTGGATTAATTCACTGCACAAATTTGACACGAAAATCTAATACCACCAGGAATGACATCAACTTATGGACACAGCTAATTCACTACCAGCTAGTCATCTTGGGGCGACATCCTTTTATTTGGGAAAGTCAATATCCAAATTTTGCAAATGAATAATACTTTTGACAGTTTGTTTAATTTAAAATATGCTTTTTTTATCATCTAAAATCCATTTAAAAATGATTTTAAATGGCAAAATTGTACAAAAATCCGAAATTTCCGGACTTTTTTGTCGTGGATTTTGAAGCAAAAATTCATTTTAAACTCAACCTAGGTTTTTAGAAGCGCTGCAATCGCGGCCGTCCTGGATTAGCTTGCTCCTCAATGCGAACGGGCTGTAATATCAAATCGGTTTACACATTCCTTCTCGACTTTTCCGTCCCATTTGCCGAGATTACCCTTATACCGCCGCGTAATCAATAATTTCTTAGTAATTAAAAACCATTTATTATTAGCAAATGCTACGAATCATATTTCTTATCATGGCTTAGCAGAAAGTTTACTCGTTAGAATAGAATATTTAATTGAAATTGCGAGTAATAAACTAAAACATTTACACCCACAAATCCGAAAAGAGGGAGGATTAATAAATATTGTAGGTAAAGCAAGATAAATAGCTATTTGGAACGTTGGATTCAGAAAATAGTCAACGACATATCGTTGACTAGCGTTAGAAAGAACACGTTGTACACTAACGGTTACAAACAGCCTGCAAAACACATTCCTGTCACAGATACCGCCTGATGTGCGTTGTTTAATGTTTACATTTGTAACGTTTGCATTAGAATTTCTAATATTACACTTCACGCATAGCCCTTCATAATGAAGCAATAAATATTTTGAACATAAATCGAAAACAAATTGCTAATGAAATAGAATTGCAAATTTCACTTTAAAAAAATCTTATTAATAATTATAATAATACGATTATTACTCTTAGTCAAAATCAAGAGAAACTTCAACTTGGTTTAAAAGCGCTTCGTAACATAATAGAACGAGAAATAAAGTCTCTATTAGATTATCTTAGTTTTCAAGGCATTCTGATGCAATTAAATCTAGATTGCCAATATTTAATTATGTTTTTCGACAATGATGTAGAAAACGCTATTATGTTTTCAAAATTAAATGCTCTTCATAATAGTATTCTTTCGAGTCCTGACCTGCTATTCATGTACCGATACTGAGACCTGAACCTTTTACCTTTTTTCATATTTATCCAATAATCCAAAATCAAATTATATTTATTCCAAAATATCGTTATTTGGCACAAAATGAAGAAAATAAACAATTTTCCAACATCAGTTGCCCGACCGTTGAAGAAACATACTTCTATCTAGAAGAATTTCACTCTCGTGACGAATGTGTCCAGTTTATTGATTAACACACCCACAACCGACTATCGACTATCTTTCAAATCAATATTGAAGAAGCAATAGTCGAACAAATTACGAAAGAAATGGTTTTAATCCTGCCAATGAAAGCTGAAAACTTATCAGCCAAGTGTAGCAGCAATCAAAATTTGCCCATCGAACAATCAGTTCTAACCAAAATACCCGAAGGCTGCAAAATCTAAATCAGTGGAAGAAAATTCTTCAAAGGCGTGAAACTTTAAGAAGGAAAACCGTTCATCCTGCCAGAAATCCAGCTGCCCGAAATAAAGCATGAAACAATTTTATTACCAAAATTAATCTTGACGAAATTATCGCCTCAAAGACGTCAGCTGACTTCGTTTAGTATCTACAGCCAATAACCCCGATATTCGTCACTGTATATCACCCTTGTGTTTTGCTCCCTAATCATTGTAATTCTAGCAATAACACAAAAGAGAAAACTACCAATTGTAGAGATCAACCCAAAAGAAGAAACTTAAGGGAGAAGAAGAGAATGGAAAGCATTCCTTAGAAAAAACACTCCGTATTCTTCGAATCTTAAGGATGGAGGAGTTAAGTAGCCATACACTTGTGGGAATTGCTAATTTAGCACGACAGCGTTCCGGTGTGACTGCCCACTCAGCAAATGCAGTGCTGAGAATTAGGTCTGAGTCTAAGTCGTGTACTGTAATTTACCTGCTTAGATAATGATTTATGTGTATTCATTCTCTATTAAGCTATTGTCAAATCGAGTCACGTTGTAGTTAGCTCTCAATAAATCTTTTTAAAAAAAGGATTTTTTCTTCAAACGTCTGTAAATTCGTCATTACTCGACTGAGTAGGCCGCCGTGAGCCGGAGCTTTACTTTTCACTTTTTCGCCGGCGGAGTGAAAAGTGTTACCATAGCAACATAGATATAAACAAACAACAAAACAAGCGTCAACGACTCAAGATTTATTAAACTAAAATTTGTATTTATCACTCAATTTGTGCACTGCATTTGAAGGGTACAGGGGAAAAACGATCTAAGCGCCATTTCCATGGGAAACTTTTGATTATTGATTTCACAGAAAATTTTATTCTTGATAAAAGTTGGTGCTTGGAAAAAAACTAATTTTGACAGTACTAAATTAAGAATAAGATATACAGGGTACCTAAAAAATACAAAAATTCTGGTTAAAAAAACCCAAACTGGAATATCGGAAAACTTTCTACAGAAAAAATAAAGCTCCTATTAAGATAAAAATAAAAGTCAAATACCATTTCATTCAAAAGTGCATCGTTGCTGCAAAAAATAAGAACAAAATTAAGAAAAAGGGGATTTTTTCAGTAATTGACATGGGTTTTCTCCGCAAGGGTGCACTTTTGGAAAAAATGGTATTTGACTTTTATTTTTATCTTAATAAGAGCTTTATTTTTTCTGTAGAAGGTTTTCCGATATTCCAAAGTGTTTGTTTTTTTAACCATCATTTTTGTATTTTTTAAGTACGCTGCATAACATGCTTAATTTAGCATTGTCAAAATTAGTTTTTTTCCAAGCACCAACTTTTACCAAGAATAAAATTTTCTGTGAAATCAATAATAAAAAAGTTTCCTATGGAAATGGCGCTTAGATCGTTTTTCCCCTGTACCCTTCATTTCCAAAAATCACTAATTTAGGAACAAATTGGTTATTCGTTATAATCGAACTTACTCAATAACTGCTTATCAATACGGAATTAAAACGCAATCGGAGACGCAATTTAAAACAAATAATTATTGTTGACAGTGTCCACTGACAGCTTTGTGTTACATTACTACCTAGTCAACTACCTGTGCCTATTCACCGACACCGGTCTAAGCCGCCTTATCTTTAATAATAATTATTATTAATTATTACTATTAAAAAGAGATGTTTTTGCATTAATTTGTCGACATTTGAAGAAAAAATAGCATATTTTATTTGGAGGAAAAGTTACTTTTCATGGATTGCTCTCT
>MU185312.1:0-16491 GCA_016904865.1 Pissodes strobi
GCGTTTCGCTAACCATGTTAGCATCATGAGGAGATGATTAAAACTATTGGGTATTGTTAACAAGAGTTTTAATCATCTCCTGATGATGCTAACATGGTTAGCGAAACGCGCGTCGAGTGCAAATATTCTGTTTCGGTATTGTGGATAAAACTCTGTTTTAGTGCATGTTGCCGAAGGTTCCAAACCCCAACGTAGCTAAAGATAAGACCAATCCAGAAGATTACAGACCAATCAGTCTCCTCTCAGCTGTGAGCAAGGAGACTGAGAGAGTGATCCTTAGAAGACTAAACGACGAATCCAACGAACTCGACACGATTCCCTGCTTCCAATACGGATTGAGGAAGGGACACTCATCGTAGCTACTACTCCTAAAATAAGCGGCTTCAACAACGGCCAAGCGACAGGGTCAATCTTTTTAGACGTAGCAAGAGCTTTCGACAGAGTATGGCATCAGGGGTTATACTAAACTCTGACCGGATCATCAAGATGATAAAAACCTACTTAACATTAACCTAGTTTGTTCTCCTATATTAGGTAGGCAAATTTTAATGTCAATAATGATTAATCTAAATAGAAAATTATTGAATAAATAATTAAAAATATGAATAGTATGAAATTATAATCTCTGGATCTCTAATTAATAAATGTATTTTTTCCAGTAACAATTGAAGATACTCGATGCAGCAGTACCAAAGGGCTCAGTCCTGGGACCATCCCTGTACTCAATATTCATACACGATATAAAATCATTTGACGTCGCGCAAATTTCATTATAAGCTGACGATACAGTGATACAGTTTGTCCACACCGATACGAGGATCATAAGCACTGTGCTTCAGGTGGCAACAGATGAACTTACAAACTGGAAGATCAAGGTCAATGAGCAAGTCATACTCCTGCAAAAGAGAAGAATGGCTGCTGGACCGCACATACGGAAAAAAAACATCGCCATATCTTGGATAACGGAAGTCAGGTATCTTGTAGTGCACCTGGACATCGAAAAGACACATCTAAGCGGCAAGAGATAAGACCAAGAGAGCAATGGCTATGTTAAATCCTATGATGGGAAAGAAGAGCCCAATGCCAATTTAGACAAATTATAGGTATTATTATTGCATAATTAACTTGATAGTTCAGGGCGACAGAATATAGGATAACCATGAATTCGTTGATATTATTAATAAGTATTCACGATATTTAGATAATAGTAATTATGTTACCGGAGAATATGGCTTAGGGGAGCGGAACGAAAGAGGTGGACGACTAATAGAATTCTGTCAAGAAAAGAAGTTCACTATTATGAACATTTGGTTCAAGCTCCCGCCGAGGCGCCTCTATACGTGGAAGTCACCGCAAGACGGACACAATGATCGGACTATAAGGAACCAGATCGACTTTATAATGATTAATCGTCGCTTCCGAAACAATAATACCGCTGTGAAATCATATCCTGGAGCGGATATAAATTCAGACCATAATCTGCTCTGCTCCACGTTAAGAATAAAGCTGAAAAAGCTACAAATATCATTTAAGCCAAACAAACTATCGCTGGAATCAATAAAAGATACCACAATGAAGAGTATACTTGCCAATAAAATAAACAACAAGATACACAACATAAAAACGATATCCAACGAAGAAAAAACTATTGATTGATATTGAAAATTGGACAGATATAAAGACTTCCATTATTCAAACTACAACAGACCTATTACCACGTCCGAAAAGAACAGCTAAATAGAAGTGGATGACACAAGAAATTCTAGAGCTGATGGAGCAAAGAAGAGGCCTTAAGAACAAGAATAGAGAAAAATACCTCAAAACACATAAGGGAATTCGACGTAAGGAGGCCAAAGACGCTTGGTTCAGAGTCTCTTGCCAAGAAATAGAAGAACTGCAAAGGAAACATGATGACTTTGGTCTACACAAAAACTTAAAGCCACAGCTAGAGTACAAATAGCTAGAAATACAAGTCTACTCAAAGACTCCAGTGGGAAAATCATAACCGATCTAGATCACCGTTGCAAAAAGTGGGAGAACTATGTGTCCAATCTCTTCGAGGACGCCAATCGTGAAGACCAACAACACCCCCTCGGAGAAGATTTAACTAGGAGGGGTCCGTGTATTCTAAAGGAAGAAGTTGAGAAAGCCATAAGACAAGCAAAAAACAGCAAGGCACTTGGGCCAGATCACGTTCCCGCCGAATTACTTAAACTGGTGGATGAAGACAGCATTACATACCTGACTACCTTTTTCAACCAAATTTATAACACTGGGCAGATACCTCAAGACTGGTTAGATTCCCTTTTCATCACAATCCCGAAAAATAGCAAAACCCTGCAAATGTAGCGATTTCAAACTGAATAGCCTGATGAGTCACACTCTTAAAATCCTACTATGTATTCTTCAAAACCGCATGTACGCTTTGTGTGAAAGTAGCTTAACAGAAGAATAGTCTGGATATCGGAATGGATTGGGAACTAGAGACGCCCTGTTCTGCATGCGGGTCATTCTCCAAAAGTACTGTGAGTTTCGAAAGAACGTTTATATATGCTTTATATACTTCGAGAAGGCTTTTGATCGGGTTCGACATGGTCTGCTGCTCGAATATGCGGAATCTATAGAACTTGACAATTACGATCTTAGGCTACTGAAATACCTATACTATCATCAAGTAGCTACCGTTAGGGTAGATCTAAACACCTCTTCAAGTAAAATCCCAATCAAACGAGGAGTACGTCAGGGATGTGTTTTGTCGCCTACACTGTTCAATATATATTCTGAGCAAATATTTCGTGAGGCAATGGATGGCCGAACAGAGGGTATAGAAACCGGAGGAGAAATCATAAACAACATTAGATATGCCGACGATACCGCCATCTTGGCTGAAAGTCTAACAAACCTCCAGACCCTGGTTGACACAGTAAATGAATCAAGTCGTCGAAGAGGATTAAAAATTAACATCAACAAAACAAAATGGATGGCGATGGGAAAGGTGGATGTTGACCCGGGACTACTGCTTCTGGATGGGGGGGTGGTGGAGCATGTTGATCACTTCAAATATCTTGGTAGCTGGTTAAATGCGGAGGGAGACTCAGATGAAGAAATCTTAACTCGAATTGGAACAGCCCGTATAACATTTATAGCATGGAAACCAGTTCTGTGCAATAGAAGTCTCTCCATATACTTACGAAAAAATATCTTAAGGTACTACGTGTGGGCACGCCTGCGAGACCGAGACGTTGAAGGCTGCCACAATTAATAAACTGGAGGGTTTTGAACTGTGGTGTTACCGCAGAATCCTGAAGATACCCTGGACTATACACATTTCCAATGAGGATGTGCTCGGGTGATTGATGTGGAGAGAGAGCTTCTGAAGACAATTAAAGTGAGAAAAACCGAGTACTTTGGTCATATTATCAGAGGTCCAAAATATCACTTGCTTCGACTCATAATACAGGGCAAGGTAGAGGGAAAGAGATGGATTGGTCGAAAGAAACTGTCCTGGCTGCGCAACATTAGACAATGGACAAATCTACAAGTGGAAGACCTCTTCAGAGTAGCAGCAGACAGAGATAGATTCCACAAAATGGTCAACGTGATGATAGCCAACGTCTGAACCCAGGCACGGCACTCAAAGAAGAAGAAGAAGAAGAATTGTTTAGAGGTTAAGTATAATATAGACAAACCCTGAAAGTGATTATTTATAGATGTACATTTATGTGTAATAGAGAACTTTCTATTAGATTCCTACTAGTGTATTATCAAGTACTATATTTTACTAATAAAACCTTAAAACTACTCGAGTTGTCTCCTTCAGTATGCAACGATTCTGGCGAACCTAACAGAGAACATCACATGGCGATCTTGCCAGCCCTTGCTTACTGTCGGATAGTAACTAAGTGAATTGGTATTAATGCAACAAGTGGTACCATTTAGACGAAAGAAGAAGTTTTGGTAAATCGAGCAGGTAACAGTGGAGGTGCAACTCAGGATACTGCTAAAGGATTTTCAATAAGCGAACTTTTGGAAGTTGCAGCCTTCTGTGTAGCTGTCACAGCTGTTGTAGCGTACTGTATCTACCGAGTGAAGAAAGACATAGAAAATAAGATACGGAAGGAAATCAGACGGAGTCAAGAGGTGCTGTAAAACGAAAGGAGAAAGTCTTATAATTATTGTAAGCTACGTTTAATTTTCGGTTTAATTTTTTGTAGTAGTATGGTAGAGTTGAGTGAAGTTATATAATTATGTAAGATTTTAGAAAAATTTTACGAAAATATTAGGAAAGAGTCAAAAGAGCGTCGTGTAAGTGTAGCTAGATTAAGTAAACTATAGATAGACGTAAGAAAGTTAAAAAATAAATTTAATAACCTCAGTTAGCCTAGAGGCAGAAAACCCAGAGCAAAGTTTTAAAGAGTATTTTAGAGCGATCGAACATTATCTTACTAATTAGCGAAATGTTATTAACCAAAGACAAGAAAGGGTAATTAGTCAAGAAGAAACTTTAGGTAGAACTAAGAATAATGGTAATAGAACAAGTATGCCGGAAAAATTTGATTTAAGGACAGTAACGTCCTTGTTGCCGTCGATGGATGGTACCGAGGAGCCGAGGAGGCTACTAAGCAATTAATTGACGCGATTGAATTGTATAGCGAGCTTATAGATAACGACGGAAAGCCTTTATTGATAAAATATGTTCTAAAAGCTAAGATAACTCAAAGGGCGAAGTTGCGATTAGAAAAATGGTATAATAATGTTGACGAATTAATTATTGATATGAAAGCCCTTTTACTAAATAAAAAGTCAGCTCGACCCAAATGCATTGTGTAAAACAAGGTGAAAATACTATCGATGAATATGCTAAAGTAATCGAAACTGTTTTACTTGATTTGACCAAAGCTCAAGCAAATAATGATACGGCTGTACGACTCTTACGCTGAGTTAATGAAAAATTGCAATAAGTGCATTCTCAAACGGATTAAGGAATAGCGAATTAAGGATTATCGTGAAGGCAAGGAAGTATGGAAATTTGAAAGACGCGGTAATAGGCACGGAAGAGGAGGAACTGGTTAAGAACTGTAATTTTTCCTCCGGTCCTAATATATTTCACATGAGAGCCGTGGTAATCGCGGTAGACACAAAAGCAATATATTCAATAACCGTGGTAACCGTGGACAACAAATCGTAACAATCAGCAGTTTCTTCGAGGCTCATAATGTTAATAATTCAGAAGTATTTATTTTAAATATTAATGCATTAAATTACATAAGCATAAGGTATGGAACGGGCGAGTTGTTATTTTTAATTGATAAAAGGGGACGCACCTAAAGCAGTGTTTACTTCAAAAATTCAATGCGCCTTCAGGCTTTCATACAAACTATTCAAAACTCATCAAATTTCTTGGAATAATAATGGCGTAAAAATGTAAAATTATTTACTTCTAAAGAACACATTAAAGCCCCGCTAGCACCCGTCATCTGACATCTCCGGTTTTTTTTTTGTGGGGTTATCAGGCTGGTTGACGGCTTGCAAGTAAAATAAGCTCCTTTTCAAAATTCGTTGAAATAAAAGTTTTTTCCAAGAGTTGCTTTTGCAAGAATATGAAGAGATATTTTTAATAATATTCTATGTTAGGTTACCTTTTAAATGACATGCATCAGCTTTTTAATAAGGAAACAATTAAGATTCGTGCTAAAGTATCGAGACTCCATGCTAGACAAGACTAAAGTCGAGAATAAATTAGTATTATTTAATGAGTATTTTCCCTGTTTCCGTTGATTTTTTCAGCTTCGTTAGGGTCACTTAACTAGCACTTGTGCTGTTTACACCCTGGATCCAGAGCAAGCATCTCTAATTGGAGAGAAAACCCAAATATTTGTAAGATAAAACATGAATCCTCCACAACAATATAGAACATTTCTAAATAAATTAGTAAGTAGAATGTGCTTAATTAGCCTATGTTCTCCTATATTGTAGGCAAATTTAAATGTCAATAATGAACGATCTAAATAGAAAATTAATGAATAAATAATTAAAAATATGTATAGTATGAAATTATAATCTCTGCATCTCTATCTAATAAATAAATGTATTTCTTCCGGTAAATATTGATAGTTTATCTTGCCGCTTCATATAAATCGGGATAAAATAAATAAAAAAATGCTAATATAAAAATTTAAGGAAAAAATAAAATGTAGGTAATTAAAAATATACTTTATATTTCCTTTTCCATTAATCAAGTACCTCTATAAACAAGTTTGACTATTACATGATACAAATTTGAAATAAATAAATTATTGTGTTTCATCTTTTTACACTTCTTATTCAGATCTCTGTCGGAACGTTTTAATAAACTTTACTTACCCCACGGGCAAAAAATATGTTGCACAATTCACAGTTTTTCACCGGCAAACACACCCTCTAACCGAAAACTAAATAGAATGCCACCCCTTTAATAAACAAGGCTAAAACGCGGACCTTGAGACGCGGATCCCACGAGACGCGCGATGGCTAAAATCTGCAAATATCTAGTCAAAATCCGAATATCTGTTCGCAAAAAATATATTGTCAAAAGAAGAACGGTAAAACGTGTCTTATAAATAGCGACATTATTTATTTACTTATTTATTTGTTTTATATTTATGTCTAGTTTTATTAACAATGATTGTTAAATAAATATGCGTTGTCAGGAGAAATATCTTAAATTATATTTTTTATTTAAAAAAATGAGAAAATTAATGGATGTTATCGTCATCCAGTTACACAGAATCTAGGAATAGATACACTTTTCCGCCTTATTTTAACTCGGAATTAAACAAATATCTATAATTCATATGCGTCTAATAATCTCCTATCATTAATTCAGTAAAATTAATTCATAACATACTGATAGGAGATTATTAGGCGCATATGAAAGTATCGAAATTATTAAATGAAGGAGTAGTTTAAATAGAGATAGAGGGCCTATTCCGTATAGTCCATTGTATTGGTTGATCGAGCGTGACTAGTGGGATTCCACGATTTTCTTTAATTCTGAGTTTCTAGTGCGGAACTACAAAATTTTGTTTACTTCTGACTTGAAAACCTAGAATCAAATAAAGCTTTAACTTTAAATTTAATTTCGAATTTCTCTTCAATTTTAAGTCGAAAATTTGGAATTGAGCTTATTAAAGTTTGAATTAGTGATTTGCCCTTAATTCTAAGCTGAAAACTAGAAACTTGGTTTATTGTGACATTCAATATCTTGAAATTAAGCTGAATTCTGATGAAGAAATTTGTAATTAAGAATTATTCATTATTTCTGAGTTTTAAACATGAAATTAAGCTATAATTCTGAATTTAAAACTCGAAATAATTTAAATGTTTCCCTTATTTAAGAATTTAAAAATGAAAATAAAGTTTAATGCTGAATTGGAAACTCGACATTAAGCTCAACTCAATTTTCAGACATCTCTAATTACTGAACTGAACCACAAACAATATAGCTAGCTATATTGTTTGTGACTGAACTAAGGATATTTGGTCGGTACAAACAAATTAATTTTATTAAGTTATTTTGACCACAAAGGTGAAGGTAGCAATTAACTGCATAATTAACTACAGGTAATTAAAGGAGTGCACTGTATAAAAATAGGGTGTTTGGGGTTTTAAACATAGGTTATGTGAATTGAAACTCGATAGGTATGTTGATGTAATTTAATAATGCAATTATGCAATTGCAATTGATGTAAAAAAATATAAGTACAATGTTTTAAATACTTCTTAATCTACTTCCATGCATTTAATCATTCAATCACATAAAAACTAAATACAAAATGGTGTCTAATTAAAATAGTTACTAAAAAGTCTTAATTTTTGTCACTTTAAAAATGGAACTTTGTCTTTAAATTTTAACCTTTCCTTTCACTCTACAAAATACCTTGATTTTCTCGTTTCTCCACTATTGTCGTACTCAGGGGTAGCCTTTTAGACTTCACACATTGCAGACGCCATTTTACAGTGTTTCTTCAACTCAGGTACGCCGATATGCTACGTAGTTTCTGACCATAAAAAATTGCGTTGCACAACGTCTAAACAAGGTTTTTGTCCAACGTGGACAAAAATAACAGAAGTACACTAAATATTCTCTAATATTTGTGCATACAATTGGAGAATTTGCCTAAAAGGATGGGACCTTTTGGCGCGAAGAGGAGAACGAAAATATTCGTTCTTGATTGAGTGAACGTTAAACTTGCACTAAAATATGATCTTTCTTACGATCTCGGGAGGGACAATAACGCGGGAAAGTTACGCGTCGGTTTTATCTGAGAGGGGGAAAACATCTTCTTTCTCTCTTTGACACACTGCTGTTTACTGACGGAGACACGAATATATTAAATTGAAAACGCTTGAATTGAACCCAATTGAAATGGCAAAATGACATTTAGCTCTCTAGGATGGAATCGACCATCCAGGTTTGGACTAAGGGGTATTGAAGAACTGACATATGCTAATTTAAGTGCACAAATTGGGTTGTAAATCTATTTTGAGTTTAATAACGGTTCATGCATACTACATACATACAGGGTGTTGTTACCAAACTATACGGCGAAAAACGATAGTTTCTACACGTGTTGGGGTGTTTCCCTAACAATATTTTTTAATTCTGAATTTATGGTGCAGAATTATGAAATTGTCTTTAATTATGAGTTGAAAATGAAGAATCAAACCAAACCTTAACTTCAAATTTCATTTAGAATTTTTGTTCAACTTTAAGTTGAAAATTTGTAACTGAGCTTATTTTTGACATTGAAATTTTTGAATTACTGATTTGGCCCTGAATTCTAAGCTGAAAACTTGGAATTAGGTTTATTCTGACATTCAAACATGAAACTATAAATTATGCTCTAATTTTTAATGGGTATCTCGAAATTAAGCTTAATTCTAACAAAAAAACTTGCAATTAAGAATTTGTCCTCATTTCTTAGTTTAAAACACGCAATTAAGCTAAATTTGAAACTCTATATTATTGAGAAGTGTTCGTTATTTCTGAATTTGAGAATCGAAATAAAGCTTAATTATGAATTTGAATCTCGAAATAAAGCTTAACCAAATTTCCAAACATATCTTTCTTGTCTCTGAACTAGTGATTTTCTTTAATTCTGAGTTTATAGTGTGAAATTTTGAAATTTCCCTTACTTCTGAGTAAAAAACCTGGAATGAAACTAAGCCTTAACTTAAAATTTCATTTCGAATTTTTCTTCAATTCTATGACGAAAATTTGGCATTAAGCTTATTTTTAACATTGAAACTTTGAATTACAGATTAGTCCTTAATTTTAAGCTGAATACTTGAAATTAAGTTCATTTTAACATACAAACTAGAAGCTATAAATTATTCTCTAATTCTTAATGGATATCTTGAAATTAAGCTTAATTCTAACGAAAAAACTTGTAAGTAAGAATTCTCCCTCATTTCTGAGGTTAAAACACGAAATTAAGCTAAATTTGAAACTCTAAATTGTTGAGAAGTTTTTGTTATTTCTGAATTTGAGAATGAAAGTAGAACTTAATTACGAATTTGGATCTCGAAATAAAGTTTAATTAAATTTTCAAACATATCCTTAATTTTGAGTACAATTCTCTAAACTCATGATTTTCTTTCATTCTGAGTTTCTAGTGCGGATTTATCAAATTTTCTTTTAATTCTGAGTTGGAAACCTGGAATTAAACCAAGCCTTAACTTCAAATTTCATTTAAAATTTTTCTTCAATTCTAAGTCGAAAATTTGGAATTGAGCATATTTATGACATTGAAACTTTGAATTGCTGCTTTGGCCTTAATTCTAAGCTGAAAACTTGAAACTAAGGTTACATTCAGCACTTTAAACTATAAATTGTTCTTTAATTGTTAATTATTGATATCTTAAAACGAAGCTTAATTCTGACGGATAAATTTGCAATTAAGAATTTTCCCTTATTTCTGGGTTTAAACCGCGTAATTAAGCTTAATTCTGAATGTGAAACTCGAAATAATTAAGAGGTTTACGTTATTTATAAATTTTGAAATTAAACTAAAGCTTAATTCTGAATTGGAAACTCGACATAAGCTTAAATAAATTTTCAAACATATCTCTAATTCTGAGTACAAATATCTGAACTAAGAATGTACTTTGATCCTGAGTTAAAAACCTAGAATGAAACCAAGCTTTAACTTCAAATTTTATTTCGAATTCTTCTTCAATTCTAAGTCGAAAATTTGGAATTGAGCTTATTTTTGACACTGGCCCTTTGAGTTACAGATTCGTCATTAATTCTAAGCTGAAAACTTGAAATTAGGTTTATTCTGACATTCAAACCAGAAACTATAAATTATTCTCTAATTCTTAATTGATATTTTGAAATTAAACTTAATTCTGACGAAGAAATTTATAATTATGAATTTTCCTTATTTTCGAGTTTAAAAAACACGAAATTAAGCTGATATTTATGAATTTGAAAATGAATATCAAGCTTAATTTTGAATTTGAAACTCAAAATAGAGCTTAATTCGATTTCCAAATATATCTTTAATTCTAAGTACTTACTAATCTCTGAACTAAGGATATTCTTTAATTCTGAGTTTCTATTGCGAAATTACGATATTTTCTTAAATTTTGAGTTGAAAACCTGGAATCAAACGCTTTAACTTTAAATTTCAGTTTGAATGTTTCTTCAATTCTAAGTCGAAAATTTAGAATTGCGTTTTTTGGCATTGAAAGCTTGAATGCCAGATTTGTCTTCAATTTTAAGTTGAAAACTTGAAATTAGGTTTATTCTGATAATCAAATTTGAAACTATAAATTATTCTCTAGTTCTTAATTGACACCTTGAAATTAAAATTAAATCTGAAGAAGAAATTTGTAATTAAAAATTTTCCCTTATTTCAGAGTTAAAAACACCGAATTAAGCTTAACCCTGACATTGAAAATAGGAAAATTCTGATTTGAAAACTTGACACTTTTTATTTTCTAGTTTAAAATGCGTAGTTAAGCGTAGTTGTAAAACGCTTGGTTTTTTCTTTAATTTTGTTGTAAGACCTGGAATTAAGCTTCTGACATTTAAACTCGGAATATTGAAGTTTCCTTCAAAACTTTGAGATATTCTTAACTCCTACTTTGAAATTTTGAATTCTTCTTTAATTTCTAGTGTAAAATGTGAAGCTATCTCGGATTTACAGATTTTTCTTTAACTTTAAGATAAAATTTACAATTAAGCTTAATTTTGACATTTACATTCGTAATTTTGGAATTTTCATTAACTTTCATTGAAAACTTGTTCTGAATTTTATAGATGTGTTTATCTTTAACTTTTTGTTTGAAGCACGGAGTTATGTTTCTTAATACTCAAACCCGACGTTTCGGATATCTCTTTAATCCTGAGTTTAAACTTGAACTAAGCTTAATTCTGATATTTAAACTTGGCACATTAAAGTTTCCTTTAATCCTGAGTTTAATACCAGTTGTGCTTAGTTCTAACTTTTAAATTGACAATTTCTCTTTAATTCTGAATTTAAAACTTTGAGATATGCTTAATTTATCTCGGAATTACGGATTTTTCTTTAAGTCTGGGATAAAATTTAGAATTAAGATTAATTATTCTGGCATCTACAGTCGTAATTTTGTAAGTTTTATTAATTTTGAGAAGAAAACTTGGAAAAATAATTAATTCTGAATTTTTCAGATAGGTTTCTGTTTAATTCTAAGTTTAAAACCGAATTTGCTTATTTCTGACACACAAACTCGAGTTTACGGATTTCTCTTTAATTCAGAGTTTACAACTTGAAAATTTGCTTAACCCCAAGTTTTGAACTAAAAATTTTTCTTAAATTTTGAGTTTGAAACTCCGAATTCCTCTTTAATTTCGAGTTTTAAACGTGTAGTTAGGCTTAATTCTGACTTTGCTGTTTGAACTTACGGATTTTTCTTTAATTATCGATTGACACCTACACTAAGCTTAATTTTGGTTTTCAAACTCGGATTTACCGATTTTCTTGTAATTCTAAGATGAAAGTTGAAATTAAGCAAAATTCTCAATATTGAAGTGTTGAAGTGTTCTTTACCTGCAAAATGAAAACTTGCAGATAATCAGACTCGGACTACTGGATTTTTATTCAATTCTGAGTTGAAACATGGAAGTGAGCTTCATTCTGACATTTAAATTCCGTATATTCAAGTTTTATAAAATTCGGAGTTGAAAACTTCTAGTGATGCTAAATTCGGAATTTTCTTCTAATTCCAATGTTAAAACGTGGAGCTAATTTTAGTTATGATTTCGTTTTACCGATTATTCTTTAACTCTAAGATGAACCTTAAAGTTAAGCTTAACTCTGGCATTTAAACTCGTAATATTGAAGTTTTCTTTAATTCTGAGTTTAAAACTTGAAATTATGCTTAATTGTACTTTTTAAGTCGGAATTTACCAATAATTCTGAGTATAAAACGTGCCACTAAACGTAATTAAAACCTTCAATCTGGGAATATTAATGTTTTCGTTAATTATGGGTGGAAAGCTTCGAGTTCCAATTAATTTTGACTTTAAAACCCTGAATTCTTTAATTCTGGGTTGAAACATCAACTAAGCTTAATTCGAACTTTCAAACTGGGATTTATCGATTTTTCTTTAATTTAAAGGTGACAGTTGAAATTAAGATAAATTCTGAATATTGAATTTCTTCGAATTCTGAGTGGAAAACTTGAAATTATGAATAATTCTGACTTTTAAATCATATTTTCTTCTTAATTCTCAGTTTAAAACTTGCAATTAAACGTTTTTCAAACTCAGATATACGGATTTCTTTTTAATCATGCTTAATTCTGATGGTCTGAAGATGAATCTACGAATCAAAAACCTTTTCTAATTCTGAGTTTGAACTTTCGAATTAAGGATTATTCGTTTTTTCTGAGTTTAAATCATTGAAATTAAACGGATAAATAAATTGGAATTAAGCTAAATCCTCAATATTGAGGTGTTCTTTAACTGCAAGATGAAAACTTACTTTTAAACTCGAAATTACTCTTTAATTCTGAGTCTGAAATACAGAGTTAGGCTTAATAGAGTCATTCAAACTCAAGCGTATTTATATTTAATTCTGAGTTGAAACATGGAATTGAGCTTAAGTCTGACATTTAAATTCCGAATATTCAGGTCTTTTTAAATCCTGAGTTCAAAACTTCTAATTATGCTAAATTCGGAATTTTCTTTTAATTCCAATATTAAAACGTGGAGCTAAGTTTAGTTATGACTTCGTATTTACCGATTTTTCTTTAACTTTAAGATGAACCTTAAAGTTACGCTTAACTCTGACATTTAATCTCGTAATATTGAAATTTTCTTTACTTCTGAGTTTAAAACTTGAAATTATGCTTGATTGGAGATTTTAACTCGGAATTTACCATTAATTCTGATCAAGAAACGTGCCACCAAGCTTTTTTATAACGTTTAATATCGGAATATTAAAGTTTTCTTCAATTCTGAGTGGAAAACTTCGAGTTATACGTAATTTTGACTGGAAAACTCCGAATTCTTCTTTAAGTTTGAGTTGAAACTGAACTAAGCTTAATTCGAACTTTCAAACTGGGCTTTATCGATTTTTTCCTTAATTGAATGATGAGAGTTGAAATTAAGCTTAATTCTGAATATTGAACATTTCTTTAATTCCGAGTGAAAAACTTGAAATTATGCATAATTCTGACTTTTAAATCATAATTTCTCCTTAATTCTCAGTTTAAACGTGCATTTAAACGGTTTTCAAACTAAGATATGCCGATTTTTCATGCTTAATTCTGATGGTCTGAAGATAAATCTAGGAATCAAGGCCCTTTTCTAATTCTGAGTTTGAAATTTGGAATTAAGGATTATTCGCCTTTTCTGAGTTTAAACCATTGAAATAAAATGAAATTACGCTAAATTCCCAATATTGAAGTGTACTTTACCCGCAAGATGAAAACTTGGAATTAAACTTAATTCTAACTTTTAAACTCGGAATTACACTTTAATTCTTAGTCTGAAAGGCAGAGTTAGGCTCAATACAGATATACAAACTCGGACTTGTGGATTTTTATTTAATTCTGAGTTGAACATGGAATTGAGCTTCATTCTGACATTTAAATTCCGAATATTCAAGTTTTTTACATTCTCAGTTGAAAACTTCTAATTATGCTAAATTCGGAATTTTCTTTTAATTCCAATGTTAAAACGTGGAGCTAAGTCTAGTTATGACGTCGTCATGACGTATTTACCGATTTTTCCTTAACTCTAAGATGAGCCTTAAAGTTAAGCTTAACTCTTACATTTAAACTCGTAATATTTAAGTTCTCATTAATTCTGAGTTTAAAACTTGAAATTATGCTTAATTGGACTTTTTAACTGGAAATTTTCCTTTAATTCTGAGCATAAAGCGTAGAACTAAGCTTAGTTATAACGTTCAACCTCGGAATATTAATGTTTTCTTTAATTCTGAATGGAAAACTTCGAGTTGTGCTTCATTTTGACTTTAAAACTTCAAATTCTTTTTTAAGTCTGAGTGGAAACTTAATCTAAGCTTAATTCGGACTTTCAAACTCGGATCTATCGATTTTTCCTTACTTTTAAGATGAAAGTTAAAATGAAGCTTAATTCTAAGCTAATATTTAAGTTTTCTTTAATTTTGAGTTTAAAACTTGAAGTTGTGCATAATTCTGACATTTAAATAACATGATCTCTTTAATTCTCAGCTAAAAACGCGTAACTAAGCGTTAATTTAAAATAACGAATTTCTCTTTAATTATGCTTAATTCTGACGGTCGGAAGATGAATCTAGGTAAGGGAGCTGAAAGCTCCTAGTTATGATTTATTCTGATATTTACAACGTAATTTCTCTTTAATTCTTAGTTTAAAACGTTAGTTTAGTTTAATTCTGATTTTCAAACTCTGACTTAAAGATTTCTCTTTAATTTTGCTTAATTCTTTTAAACCGACGATTAATCTAGGAATTTAAGGACTTCTTATTTCTAAGTTAAAAAAAGCTAACTATATATTTTTAATTTATGAGCTTGAAACTTGGATTTAAAGATTATTCGTGTCTTCTCAATTTACATTATCTGAATTAACCTTAAGTACTTATTGTAATTAAGCTCAGTTCCGGCTGTCATACTCGGAATAAGTTATTTTTTAAATCTGAGTTGAAATTTAGAATTAAACTTCGGGACTTACGAAGTTCTCTTTAATTATGCTTAATTCTGATAACTGGAAGATGAATCTAGTAAGGAGCTTTTTCTAATTCTAAGTTTAAAACTTGGAATTAACGATTATTCGCTGCTTCTGAGCTTACATCATTAATCGGACAAATGAATTGTAATTAAGATAAAATCTGTCTGTCAAATACGGTATTGCGGATTTTGCAAAAATTGTAAATTGAAACTTAAATTAAACTTACTTTCGGAATAATGGAGTTATATTTAAATTTGAGGTTAAGACGACTAATCCGAATATTCAAAATCGAAACTACAAACGTTTCTTTAATTCTGAGCTGAAAGCTGCTAGTTATGATTCATTCTGATATTGAAATCGTATTTTCTCTTTAATTTCTAGTTTAAAACGAAGTTTAATTCTGATTTTCAAACTCTGACTTAGAGATTTCTCTTTAATTATGCTTATTTTTTTTAAACCGGAGATGAATCTAAGAATTAAGGAATTCTTATTTCTGAGTTAAAAAAACTCTTTAATTCTGAGTTTAAAACTGGGAATTTTAATATTCAAACTGTAATTCTGAGTTTGAAATTTGGAGTTTGTTTAATTCTCATTGCAAACAACTATGTTTCCACTGAAAGCGTGTAAATGGAAATGATTGTTATTTTTACGCTTTTTTCAGTTTCGGTTAGTGTCCTATCATGTGATATATAAATTTTACCAAAAATTTTAAGAGTAAATTCATTTTAATATAATTTTAGAAGTAGAACGATTCTCAACCATAAGCATAGCAAAGTTATGAATCAAATATCCCCGAAATAAAGTCATATTGTGACGTCATACATTATTTTATTCCGCACTACTGGCTAGGACGTTTTGTCCGCAAAATCGCTTATTTTCGCCACGGTGCAACGTTGTCGCATCTCGCTCGCGGTTCGCTCTCACGTGGCCCATTAAACCGACAACGTGGCAGCGACGCGCGACGTCGTCCCGCCGTCGACGCCGGCTTTGCAATCGATAGAGAGCCGGCGTGACGGTTGCGCGAGTTTCCGACGTAAATTTACAACTACAATCAGCTTCTAGTAGACGCTCTCTCGTCCATTTTAAGGGGCCGTCCGAGCTATACAGGACAGATACTCGAGTCTTTTTTTTTATTGAAGAAATAATCGAATTTTTCCGCCTCAGTAATGTGAAAATACTATATTCGGCGGCCCGACGTTCCTTTTATTCGACCGGTTTTCGTATTCGCGCGAGTGTAAACGAAAAACGATGGTTATGATCTGAGTGACATGAGACTGAGAGACGGG
>MU185312.1:42281-60373 GCA_016904865.1 Pissodes strobi
TTCGGGTCGTTTGAAAGTCTGGATTTCTATTTAATTATGGGCTAGTGGTGCTCGAGCGAGCTCTCAGTTTCGCCACAGTTTGCTAAATTGTATTTGATGGATGCGATCCTTTGATGAAGTCGAAAAATATCGTCTATTTGATTGAGATTGGGGTCTATGTAACAACTATTCCAGGCCCTAAATAAATGTGTCTGGAGACGAGTAAAGGGTAAACTGGTAGAGAATGAAAGGACGCAGTTCACATCCGGCAGACTCGAAAGTAACTTTGATAAAGTTAAGCAGCTAAGAAATGATTAAGTTCAATTTACTGTAGATCTGTTATATTGTTAGGATTTTTCGATATTTTTTAGTTTTTTTTTTGTGAAGGAGTGGAAAGGAAATTAATTTTCGTCCGCCCGTCGCTGGAAAATGCAATGGTTCGGAAAATTAAATATTTTTCAAAACTTGACTCCTACTCAAGCTTCTCCTATGAATTTTTAGATTCTATGTAAAATTTCCTATAGATGTGATTGATTTTTAGGGTTTTCGACACCTTTTACGGACGAGGGGAAAAATCATTTTGGTAAAATCGATCGAACGTGAATAGGTTCTGAAAAATAACTACTTCGCAAAACTGGACTCTTACTCAAGCTTCAGGTATAGATTCATAGGTTCTACCTAAAATTTAGTATAAATCTAATGGATTTTCAGAATCCTTCCTAATAGAGTGAATTATGAAAAATACATCGGATGAAAAAATTGAATATTTTGACAAACTGGGCTGGTGGAAGCAGGCAAATGGCTAAAAGTGAATTTTTCAAATTACGTCATCAGATCCCTTGAATTTTGGTCAGCGAAGCATCTTTCTATTCGAAGTTCATCGTGTTTCGTGTCGTAAGCTCTAAAAATGGTCGATAATATCTAATCACGTGGTCGCATTCGCTCTCGCGGTTGGCGGCTGGGGTAGGAGCCGTCATCTTTTTCTCTTCTTCTTCTTCGTCCTCAGCCATTTGATGTCCACTCTTGAATATAGGCCTCTTCCAATGATTTCCATGTCGATCTTCGCTGGGCGGTCTGGATCCAATTATTTCCCGCATGTCGTCTCTCCATCTCGCCTGTGGGCGTCCGACACTTCTCTTTGACTCTCTTGGTCTCCATTGCATCAGTGTTTTCGTCCATTTCGAGTTGTTTCTGGCTACGTGGCCTGCTCAACTCCACTTCAACCTCGCTACTTTTTCAATGATTTCGCAAACTCCTGTTCTTCTTCTGATGTCTTCGTTACGTATCCTATCTCTCAGGCTTACTCCTAGTATTGCTCTCTCCATCGCCCTTTGGCAGACCCGGAGGCGGTTTGCACTGTTTGCTATGAGTGTCATTGTTTCGAGTCCATATGTCGCTACTAGCAGGACGCATGTATCATACTTTTCTTTTTAGATTTGTAGGAATGGTCGGTTCACGAAGGATGTAGCTGAGGTTCCCGAATGCCAGCCAGGCGAGGCTGATTCGTCGGGTAATCTCTGCTGTTTGACTTTCTCTCCCAAGTTGGATGTTATGTCCCAGATAGTTATACTGATTGACTAACTCCAGAGTGTGGTTCTCAATAGTGACTATAATGTTATCTGGACTCATGATTTTGGTCTTTTGAAGTTTCATTTTGAGACCAACAGCTTGGGAAGCGTCCTTGAGTTCTTGGATCATTGTTGATAATTCGTTTGGCTCGTTGCTGAACAAGACAATATCATCTGCAAAATGGAGGTGGTTGAGACGTTTTCGGTCTATGTTGACGCCTTTCTGCTTCTAGGATAGACACTTGAACACATCCTCCAAAGCCAAGGTGAACAATTTCGGTGAAATTGTGACCCCCCATCCCACGAAATCCTTTCCAGTTATCCAGTCTTCATCAATTTTTACATGCGGGGACGCGTTCTCGTAAATGTAGCGGATCAGGTTTGTATGTCTGGAGTGAATACGGGCATTGTTCAGCGCTCTCATCACTGCCCAGGTCTCGATCGAGTCGAACCCTTTCTAAACTGCTGGCCATTTGCTTTCGAGCAATAAAAAACTCGCCTAAATTTTAAACTAAATATGTTCTTAACCAGACATGATATCGATCTCTGGTTTTTAACGGTTAATAGATTTGTCCCTTAAGAGAAAATTTCCAATGTTGGATTTTTCTAACCTGTCAAAATTTTTATATACAGGGTGTGAAAGAAGGCGATGATTTTTGCTCCAATTTCAATAGCATGAAACTTTCATAATAATTTTTTTTAATTTTGTCACTGTAGATCAATTGAATCCCTTGTCCATAGCAAAGATAATGCCAATGCTTCTGTTGGTTGTAGCTGCTTGTCGCTATATCGGTTGTATTCCTCTTCTTTTTCTCTTACCTCACTTATAGGGGGACGGCTCTTCCTTTCTATTAGACGTTTTCTCTCCAGTTGGGTATTGATATGTATTTGAGCCCTGATCAGCCTATGGTCACTGCCTGTATTGAAGTGATTTATGACCGATACATCTAAGCACATTCGGTTGTTCGATGTAAGGACGTAATCTATTTCGTTTTTAATCCTGCCGTCGCGTCGGGGCTTCTCCAGGTCCACTTTCTTTCTGGATTTTTCTTGTAAAAAGTGTTCATGCAGTTGGACGTTCTTTGTTGAGGAAGCTTATCACCATTTGTCCTCTTTTGTTTCGTGTTCCAAGTCCAAAATTTTAGTTCCAAGTCGAAGTCCAATTTCAGTACGGCGTAGATCACCCTGTCTGATATGGACTCGGTCTTGGTGATGAGGTGTTTCCTCCTGCTATGAATTAGCAGTGCTACGCCACTGATGTGTGAATTTCCGTCCTCGTTATTTTAGAATAGTAGGTGTCCGGATTTCAGAATGATCGTTGCTTCGCCTTTTCGCCACGTCACTCTAATACCGAGCACGTCCCATTTGATGTTCTGTAGTTCGTGATCTAAGCAGGCGAGATGTTCATCAAATCTCATGCTGCGAATGTTATATGCTGCGGCATAGAGAATAGTATCTAGGTTTTGGTTTTTCGTCGTTTTCCTTGTAGTTTGTGGCAAATTTTTGCCTCCCCCAGATTCCGTTAGACAGACTCCTATCGGAGTGTGGGAGTCACGGGCATTAGATGCTTCACCCCCCTGGAGACCAGTTCCGGTTTTTTCAAATTTCGCCATGTAAGTTTTGGAAGGCTTTTTGCCATAATCTTCCACACTGGCCAGACGGGTTAGAAGATGGTTTTGTAGCCGCCCACTCTGAGTCAGACGCTACTGATCACCATATCTAGTTACCCTCACTTGGTTTCGCTTGTGGGTCAACACAATTACCAGGTCGTGGCGCTTGGAGCCATCAAATGAGAGTTGGGTGTCTCATGAGGACCAGTTGTTCCAAAACACCCGCCCGTCTATGACGCTTGGTGTGACCGTTTAGAACAAAAGGTGCTACCTCTCCGACACATCCTTACACCCCCATCTTTTTCTACTTGATTATTTTCTAGCTATTCTTTTTTGACGAGAAAACTGCGCTTATAGGCTTATCTAGCTTAACTAGTAACCTCGTAGAATCATACGCCAGAAACTTGGTTTAAAGTTAGAAGTTAGTATCATTCAGAAGTAGGGGATATAGATCTCTAAAACTGACAATGAATATCTAACCACGGGGTTGCAGTTTTCCTAACATGTGACGATGGGAATAGAACCCGTCATTTTCTACTACCAGCATAATTTCCTAGATCCCCGTTTCAAAGAGGCAGCGTTTGTCTAAAATTAAAGGGTATTCGTGCCGCACGTTGGGCGCCACTTCTCTATGGCAACGTTTCCTAAAGCCATTTAGCAAACTTACCAATAGATGCGAACGGCAGCTAGCAATACCGTGGAGAACTAGGTTCATGGATTCTCCGGTACACTTTAATAAAGATATTAGGCGATACCAAGTTAACTGAGACTCAACTAGGAAAAAATTACAATGTTATTAAATCCTGAAAAGTAATTTCTGGAGGAGCTTTTCAATAAGACATAATACTTTATTCTTTCCTTACTATGACTGAGATCCCTTTGATAAAAAAAAACAATTATACAGTATAGAACAGTCTATAGGGTTCTATGACCCCTTTTCTTTCTGGTATTGGCCAAAGGAACAAAACAAATAGTATCTATTATAGAGATTTCTTCAAAAGCAATAACAGTCAATTCCAAGCATCTGTCATATGAGAGCAACAGCAACATAGATTCTTCTATAAAGATTGGAAAATAAAATTAATTCCACTGAAGATAGATAGCATGAAGTTCTTGTGACTTACCACGTGGAGGTACGATTCCAATAACTCAACAAAAACTTTTATAAGTAGCCTCCATGATACTAGCACTGATTAGGCTCAAAATACATTAACGTTACAAAAATATCATAAAATCTTTCTCTCTCCCTCTCTCTCTCTCTCTCTCCTCAGCCACTATTCATCTATCCCTGGACATAGGCATTTCCTTCCACTGATTCCTATTTTGGGCTTTCTGATACCAGTTTCCACCTGCCACCCTTCTTATATCATCCATCCATCGCAAGGGCGGTCTGCCTATACTTCGCTTCGTCTCCCTCGGTCTCCATTTTATGATTCTCTGCGTCCCTCTATCGTTGTCCTGTCTTGCTACATGACCCGCCCATTGCCATTTCATTTTTGCTATCCTTTCTATAATGTCTTTAACTTTTGTTCTTCTAAGGATTTCCTCGTTTCTCATTTTGTCTCTCAGACTCACTCCCAGCATTGATCTTTCCATTGCCCTCTCCATCACTCGCAGCTTACCGGCGTTTCTTTGAGTAAGGGCAATAGTTTCCATGCCGTATGTGGCAACAGGTAAAACACAACTATTGATGATTTTGCGTTTTAAGTTTATTGGGATAGCGTTATTCTTTAATATATATGCCAGTTTACCAAATGCGGCCCATGAGAGTTTTATTCGTGCTGCTATTCCTGTCGATCTATTTCCTTTCTCTAATGATATTGTATGCCCCAGATAGTTATATTCATTGACATTTTCGATATTGGTGCATTCAATAAATATATTTGTATTTTCTGGGCTCATTACTTTTGTCTTGGAAATGTTCATTCATCATAAAATAATGACCATAATTATTTCAACCAGTCCATGAGGCACCTCGAAAAGGCTTTACAAAAGATACCGGCCTATCGACTCCTCGCCGGTCTAGGGCGTAAAAGGAAAACCCTGATCTCTCACGGGACGAATATCAACACCTTGACTCCGAAACATTGTTGCCAACTTAATTTATGTAAAATAGCATATCCAAGCGCATGAAGAACCATCTGACGTCCCAGCTCGGTTAATGGAGCTTCTGCTCTAAACCATATTCGTCAAGCAGCAAGTATATATGCCTTCAAAATCTGCAGGGAACCATTACCTGGGAACGTGGGAACTGTCAAAATACTATGTGCCTGGCCTGACACTTAATAAATGAAAACACGAAATCTCCTCGAAAGACGAAGAAAAAAAAAGAAATAATATACCGAAACACAATTAGATAAGTCAAACAACTTGGAGATCATAAGCGTCAACTAATGTATATTATAACATTAGTTGACTCTTATGATCTCCAAGTTGTTTGAGGTAGGTATTGCAACGAATTGGCTTAATATAATAAACAAACTGAATGTTACATTTTTGTCGAACAATTGGGTAAGTTTTTATTAACTTTTAGATCAAAGAAAACCTTGTGAGCATTTTCCTGTTCTGAAACCTAGTCGAGCATCTAATACTCAGGAAGGGACAAAAATTCGACCTGATGTTATTATCATATCATAAGTATCTAGTACATCATACTGAGCCATAAATATAAATATAGAAAGTGTATTCAATAACTTTCAAGGTAAAACAAGGTAATGTACTTTGTACACTGCAAATTAACCTAATCTAATTGAAGCCCAATGGGGGTAAGTGCGTTGAAATTAGCAAAGCAGATTTATAAAGTATTGTTACGTTTTTCCCGTGGGTTCTTAACAGAATTACAACTTTGCTATTTTCAACTAATACTCTCTTTATTCACTACCACTGTATACAATTTAACTCACTAAACTAGTCTTATAACTTTACCACTAATATCTATTCAACACTCAATGATTAACTGAACTAACTGACTATCCGACTTAGGTCTGCTTATGTATAATCTCAAATCTATCACGAATATTCGGGAAGTATTCCGAGACCACTCTATATGATCTCGACGAGGCCATCGAGATAATTCTAGCTATCCCGAAACTTTGCAGCGGGCCGGTCGATGATTCATACAGACAGAGAAGCGAGGGGCACGGCGGGGCGGCTAGTTCTATAGGGTAGCACAAAAACGTTCGGATGGTTGTTAGTCGTGACATTGCCTCCCTCTTAAACCTGATCGTCCCGATCAGATACTGCATGTCCGTGGTATGCTTTCAGTCTGTCGAGGTGAACAACTTTCAGTTTGCTTCTGGGACTACGCTGAATTCTATACACAACGTCATTAATTCTTTTGATGACTGTATAGGGTCCTTCCCATACTGGCGTTATCTTGGGAGATCTTCCTTTCTTCCTTTGCGGATTATATAACCAGACTTTATCGTTCATCTGAAATCCCATAGAATTAGCTTTGAGATCATATCGTGTTTTCATTCGGTCACTGGCTTTCTCCGTGTTTTCTCTGGCTAATTCATGGATGTATAGTAACTTTTCCTTAAGGGAGTCCGCGTAGTCTTGAATTTCCATATCCTGGTTGCCTGGCGTTCCGAATAATAGGTCGCAGGGTAAGCGGAGTTCTCTTCCAAATAAAACCATGACTGGTGTTAGTCCTGTCGTGTCATGGACTGCTGGTATGTGTTGGTCCCAATCCTTCTGATGTTCATCTACGACCTTTGACAAATGTTCTTCAATGGTCTTGTTAAACCTTTCAACCATGCCGTCTGATTGTGGATGTAAGGCGGTAGTCCGTGTTTTATGGAAGTTGAGTAAATCACAGACTTTCTGGAAAACCTTGGATTCGAAGTTGGGTCCTTGATCTGAGTGCAGCTCTAACGGAACACCAAATCTGCTGAATAGGTTATTCACAAGGACCTCTGCTATGGTAACAGCTTCTTGATTGGGGATTGCAAAGACTTCAGGCCATTTACTGAAGTAGTCAATTGCCACTAAAATGTACTTGTTACCATTATTTGTTTCTGGAAAAGGGCCAGCTACGTCAATGGCGATACGTTCAAACGGTAGGCCCACATTATACTGTTTCATTTTGCCCCTAGATCTTGTTTTGGGTCCTTGGCTTGCGGCACAGGTTGAGCACTGCCGACACCACGATTTCACATCTTGGCAGTAGTTGACCCAGTAAAATCTGTCGCGAATCTTGTCAATCGTTTTGTTCACTCCGAGATGAGCACCAGACTTTCCATTATGAACTTCTTCCAGAACTTCCGATATCTTCCTCCTTGGTACCACTGACTGTGTCATCACTACTTTTCCATCGGCGCTTTCCCAGGCTCGTTTAAGAAGTCCATTTTCCACCACCAGGGAGTCCCACTGAGCCCACAGAGTTTTAAAAGCAAGTCATTTAGTTGATATCTCGCTCCAGCTTGGTCTTGGTTGATGTTCTTCTTTAGCTGTTAGCAATAGTGCTATTTCACTATCTTCAAGCTGATCCTTTTTAAGTTGCTCTGTGGTCCACTGCTGATCAACCTCAAATTTCGTTTGCCTAATCCGAGTAATTCCTTCTCGTTGATCTACTCTTTGGCAATGCTTACAATTATTATCCGCGCATGGTCTTCTGGATAAAGCATCTGCATTATTATGCAATCTCCCTGCTCTGTGCTTAACCTTAAAATTATATTGTTGTAACTTTTCAAGCCACCTGGCTACCTGTCCTTCAGGTTGTTTCATATCCAAAAGCCATTTAAGTGCTGCATGATCAGTCCTTATCAGAAATTCTTGCCCATATAGATATTGATGGAAATGCTCAACAGACCGTACTATTGCCAAAAGCTCTTTTCGGGTTACACAGTAGTTACGTTCAGGTTTCGAAAGTGTTCGACTGTAGTATTCGATAACTCGCTCTTCCCCTGCTTGTACTTGCGATAAAACTGCTCCGATGCCGGTGTTACTTGCATCTGTGTCCAATACAAATTTACCCTTTTGTTCCGGATATCCCAATATTGGACTAGAACATAGAGCCGCTTTTAATTTCCTGAACGCAGAATCGCAGTTATGATCCCAGTTATAATTAGCTCGTTCTTCAGTGAGCTTATGTAGAGGTGCCGCTATATTTGCAAATCCTTCAACAAATCTTCTGTAGTAAGTACATAGTCCAAGGAAGCTCCGCAGTTCATGTTTGTCGCGAGGACGAGGCCAGTCCTTGATTGCTGTAATCTTCCGTTGGTCGGTTTGGATTCCTTCTGATGACACAACATGCCCGAGAAATTCAACTTTTTGTTGAAAAAGAAAACATTTCTTTGGATTCAGTAAGAGCTGAGCATTCTTGATTCTAGTAAAAACTTCATGCAAGTTTTGTAGGTGCTCTTCGAAAGTTTTTCCCATTACCATTATATCATCAAGATAGACCAGGCATGTCTTCCAAGTGAGGTCTCGTAGAACAACCTCCATAAGACGCTCAAAAGTAGCGGGGGCATTGCATAATCCGAAGGGCATAACTTTAAACTGATATAAACCACTTCCGGTAGAAAAGGCAGTTTTTTCCTTATCTTGTTCGTCGATGCCTACTTGCCAGTAGCCGCTCTTTAAATCGAGTGTTAAGAACCAATGAGAACCTGCTAGTGTCGTCAACGTGTCATCAATCCTGGGAAGTGGATAGCTGTCTTTCTTGGTGACGTCATTGAGCTTTCCATAGTCCACGCAGAATCTGGTAGTCCCATCTTTTTTAGTGACTAAGACAACAGGAGACGACCATGGGCTCGATGATTCCTCAATAATTCCATCGTCAAGCATCTTGCTGACTAATGTGGTAACCTCTTGCTGCTTCGTCACTGGTAGCCTCCGAGGATGCTGTCGTATGGGGTGAGCACTTCCAGCGTCGATTTTATGTTTTATGATGTTCGTTCTTCCAGTATTGCCATTTTTCCTTTCAAAGGCTGTGCTCTGCTCTTTGATAAATTGTGTAGCTCTCTTCAGTTCTTCGGAAGACAGATGTTGCCACGACTTATAGAAATGTTCGAGGACTTCCTTAGGTGATATTGAGGGTGTTACTTCTGACTGCGTTTCGCAACTGGTTACCCATTGCACCGGCTCGCAAGTGGCTATTACATCTCCTTTATTGATTTTGATGGAATTGGATGAAATATTTGCTATCCTTATCGGTATTTCGCCATCGGTTTTGACTAGTGCTTTGCCTACGAGGTGTTTGCAAGGCAAATCGTGGTGTTGGATAAGTCCGATGCAGCCTCCAAAATCCTTCTCCAATTTCCCAAAAATTATCTGCTCGGTATTTCCGCTTATTCTGACAGTACATGCCGCCACCACTTTAGTCGGTGTGCCATCGTCTGTTTTGTTAAGGATGAACTCTTCGGTGCCAAACTTCAGAAGATTAAGCTTGTTGTCAAAAGAGAATCCATGTTGACCGATGAGATCCATCCCCAAAATAAATTCGTCTTCGATGTCGGCGACTAACACTGTGTGGTGTAATTTAATTCGTCCCAGTTGAAGTTCGATATCCATTTCCCCAAGTACTTCAGCTGTCTCACCGGTAACTGTACGTAAAACTAAATTCTTTGATATGGGTAGAACTTCTACTCTATTTACTCTGTTGGACCTTATCAAAGATACCGCCGCACCAGTGTCAACAGTAATTGATATGGCTCTTCCGTTGATCTTTCCTGTAATTGTTAGACTGTCGGCGGCTTTTCCTAGGCTTTTTATGGAGACGATCCTGGGGGCTTTATCTTCTTTAGCCAACACCCGCCCCGCAATGTTGACTAATTGAAGTTTTCCTGATTTGACTTGGGGGCCCTAGCGTCTCTGGATGGAGATCTAGACCGTAGTTGTACTCGGCAGTCTCTTTTGAAATGTCCAGTGCTGCCACATCTATAGCACTGATTTGATGTATTTCGGTTACGTGGCCTATCTTCCATTGGCTCCCGGAATCTCGCCTTGGCCTGAAGAACTTCCGTTAATTTCTTCAAAATTTCACCCATCTCATTTAATTCACAGCTGTTTGTCGCCTTTTCTTCCTGGATGGATACGGCCCTGATTTTTGGCTTGGAGTTATCAAATTTGGCTAGGCGTAGCATTTTCTGAGTTTCTGGATCTCTGATACCATCCACTAAATATTGGGCAGCAAGTTCCTCTTGAAATTCCTCTGTCGCTCTCGGGTAGGCCAATTGAATGAGACGTCTAATGTCTGCCTCAAATTCTTGCAGGTTTTCACCAGGTTTCTGATGCCGAGACTTTACTTGTGCCTGATACAGTTGTCTTCGGTGTTGGTCTCCAAATCGTCTCTCCAGGACAGCTACAAGGATGTCATATTTCCCTTGTTGGCTGATTGGAATGGTCTGCAGTAGTTCCAGGGCAGATCTACGAAGCGCTACCACTAGTGATGTAGCCATTTCTTCATTATTCCAACCGTTGGCAACAGCAGCGGCTTCAAATTGTCTTTTGTACATTGTCCAGGATGTTTGACCGTCGTACGTTGGAGGTTTGATGTTTTGTCCTGAGGTGAATGCCCTCTCGGTGGGTGCTTGATGTTTTAGTCTGGTAAATTCTGCTTGTAGATTCTTCACTTCTTTCTGTACGTCTCCTACTTCTTTTTGTACATTTCCAACTTCTTTTTGAATATTGTTTACTTCTTTTTCAAATTTCTCATTTTGTCCGTCCAATATTTTCTGTAATTTTCCTTGCTCGCCTACAATTACATCCAGCATCCATTTCTGAAGCTGCTCTGCTTGCCTTTTCTCTTCCTGGTCTTGTAAAATTTTTCGAAGCCGGTCCTGTTCTGCTTGTCTTTTCTCTTCCTGGTCTTGCAAAATTTTCTGAAGCCGGTCCTGTTCTGCTTGCCTTTTATCTTCTTGATCTTGAAAAATTTTCTGCAGCCGGTCCTGTTCTGCTTGCCTTTTATTTTCTTGGTCTTGTAAAATTTTCTGTAGCCGGTCCTGTTCTGCTTGCCTTTTACGTTCATCCTCTTCCCGATCCGCTTGCCTTCTACGTTCATCCTCCTCCCGATTCGCTTGCTTTTTATCTTATTGATCTTGAAAAATTTTCTGCAGCCGGTCTTGTTCTATTTGTCTCTCAGCATTTAGATTTTTTATGAAATCGGCCAACAATTTATTAATTTGCTCCATTTCTGCCGTTTGTTGCCTCGTATTGACCATAGGATGTTATAAACTTTGACCAGAATCCACCAGTCAAACGATCTCGTTGACGTACTTGTACCTCTTCTTTCCTCGAAAAATACTTCGCAAGTCCGGTCCCTTCACAATCCGACTTCTGACACCAAATGTTACGTTTTTCCCGTGGGTTCTTAACAGAATTACAACTTTGCTATTTTCAACTAATACTCTCTTTATTCACTACAACTGTATACAATTTAACTCACTAAACTAGTCTTATAACTTTACCACTAATATCTATTCAACACTCAATGATTAACTGAACTAACTGACTATCCGACTTAGGTCTGCTTATATATAATCTCAAATCTATCACGAATATTCGGGAAGTATTCCGAGGCCACTCTATATGATCTCGACGAGGCCATCGAGATAATTCTAGCTATCCCGAAACTTTGCAGCGGGCCGGTCGATGATTCATACAGACAGAGAAGCGAGGGGCACGGCGGGGCGGCTAGTTCTATAGGGTAGCACAAAAACGTTCGGATGGTTGTTAGTCGTGACAGTATATTGTGTCAGTAGATATCTTTTGGAGCTTCTGCACCGCACACTCCACTGAAACTACTTTTACGTATACGACCTTCAGTCTCCGAGGCAGGCAGCATCGAGGACGCTATCAGTAACTGGGTCTATTCAACTCTATTTAATTGAGATTGGGGTTTAGTGCTTTGTGAGGCTGTCAACTATTTTAGGACTCAAATAAATGTATCTGGATAAGAGTAAAGGACAGACTGGTCGAGAATGAGTGGATCCAAATGGGCCAAATACCTGATTTAAGATCCAGAAGACTCGGAGGTAACTTTGATGTGTAACTCTTTATAACATAATTATTGTATTCAAATATTTTTAATTTAAATTAATTAGGCGTTACTTGTATTGAATTTCTAGCTCAGTCGCCAATTTTCGCCGTATTTTTTTATGATATTGTGGGCGCCAGAGCTCCCTGAGACAATGTAAATAAAAAATAAATATTAAGATATCAAGAATTATAAAGATAAGAACATTAAAAATTAATTCACGTCTTAAAGAACTCGATCGATCCTATAATAAATCAAACAATATATGTATTTCTAAAAACAATATATATTAATTTAACAACTAATTTACAAGATGATGAGGTTTAAAAAAAAAAGATTAAAATCTATACAATCAGATGTAAATACAACTTATGAAGTTTTGCTTGGAACAAACTAACTAGCAATGTAAATGCGAATCAATGTAAACGATCAAAAAATTTAATGATAACAGGTAGTTGGTCTAAGCGGCGATCTTTCTTCGGAGATATATTACCTATTTCCATTCAATTATCTGTAGCCATGCGATAACTTCGTTCAGCTATTTGTAACCATGCGATTGGTTAGGATCTCCACTGGAAACCTCTTCTGCCTGTACCTACGCTCACCCGCTATAGGCGTATCCAGGTCTTACAGATAATCCTAGTGGGGACTCCTATTTGTTCGCACGGCAAAGCTGTAGATGGTGTCTTCGTCGCGTCAGACGCTCTCACCAAGATCGTTACATGAAAACAAAAATATATAGGTCTTAGACCAACTAATACTGCTTATTAACTAATTTTTCAGGTGAGTATCCTGTGGACCTCAGTTTGACCTAGGAGGAGGAAAACTTGAAAATTTACTGGTTACAGTAGATATAATCAGAACTAAAATTATAATTTAAAGTTCAGCAAAAATTGTAAATAACAGTATAAGTAATTACCGTTATTCAAGATATTTCTTTTCTTTACTTTGAGATATGAAATTCAAAGGAAATGACGATTGAAATTAGAAATTTAAAAGATAATTACGAAACTTGTGCAAACAGATGCTCTCGGCAACTTCAAATAGAAAATAACTAGATTTTTATAAAAAAAAATAGAAAAAACGAGGTACAACGCCACTTAAAACAAGTCTAATGACTCCAGATAAGTAATTTCTTTACTTAATCTATAAATATGGCCCTTGGCACATAAACATTAATTTGACGTAAATTACGTCTCAATTAATTAAAGATAGAGAAAAGATAATTACTATCTTGCTTTGAGATAGGAACTTAGGTAAATGATAAAGAAAAATAAACCAGGTAAATTTACACACATGTGCTTAAACCTCTTTCATAAGCAAATTAATGCCGGTACTTTATTGATCAAACGTGACACGATAAGTGATAATAATTATAGTTTGATGTTACAAATAAACTAAAAGATTAATGAAATAAGCGTGAAAAGCAAAAAATTACTATAACCAACAATACTATTAAGAAAACTCCAGAGAAATTCTACTACAAATTTAATTAACATCCTTTGCAGGATAAAATCCGCTCTGAGAATTTCCCAGCTAATAATGTTCAATTTAAATGAAAATATGTAAAATCATATGTATGGCTACTAAACGATGAAATACGTTCTCTTTATATTTGGATTAAACCATTATCAAATTACACGAATTTGACCAATAAGATCCGCAATTACCCACCAAAAATTAGGACTGCTGAATTCATCAAACACTTTAAAGTGCAATATAAAAATGCTAAATTCTCGCGTTAGCCAAATATAAGTCAGTGAATTGGAAACAATTATTACTAATATATTTAAAACATAAAAAGATTATTGAAAAATATGCGGGATGAATAAAATATTTTGAGATCAGAAACTAATATCACTTACCGTGCCAACGTCTGCACACAAGATGATATGACCTTCCTGCCAAAATTTGTACGTTCTACCTATTTTAATTTTCAATGCTTGGTTGGGCGATTTAAAACACGTGACAACCGTTGTAGGAAACTCGGCGTCAAACTAAGGAAACATTCAACATACGCTAAATGTAGCAATCTATTGTAGATTACAGGCATTGAACAACACTCTACGTTCAATTACCTACCAACTATACTAGATAAGCCCGTTTCCTAACAGATGTCATTCCCACAATCAAGCGATCTGCACCGACACGAATCCATAAATTATAGATACAAATCTGCGTACCTGTTCTCCTTAAAGTTAATTGTGCGAAATATATCCATTCATAGGTAGGTGTCACTGCCGATCATTATACCGAGAGCATTCAAAACCATTGATAAATAGGTAGAATTAATGGAGCGGAATAGACTGATATTTGATAACATATATTCCGCTACAGATGAATATGATGAAGTTAAGCAGCTGACGAATGTACCAAGTTCAATTTTCTGTAGATCTGATCTACTTTTCGAATTTTCCGAGATATTTTAGTTTATGGGCGAACGAAAAAGAATTTTTCTCAGTCTCTAGAAACTGTATCGATTCAGCAAATTAAATATTTTGAAAAAACTGGGCTGGTCGCAGGAGAAAAATTGCCAAAGGTGAAATGCATGAGTTAATCAATTCTAAATTACGTCGTAAGCTCTAAATATGGCCGATAATACCTAATCACGTGGTCGCATTCGCTCTCACGGTTGGCGATTGGGGTAACTTAGAGCTAGATCTAGCCGGGTAACTAATCAGCCTTTAGCTTACCGATATCTTTGCGCGGCAATAAATTGGCTGAAAGTGCTCTGGTGGTTCACCGGTTAGATGCTGGACCTCTGATACGGCGGCCCGAGGTTCAGTTCCTGTGGGTTTTAATTTTTTTTAAGATTATGTTTGTAAAAAGTATTTTTTCTTCATTTTGGGCATGCCTTGGGTTAGTTTTGGTTAGTTCCTGTTCTCTGAGCCCCCGTAGCGAGCGAAGCGAGCGGAGGGTCATGCGTGAAGTGAAATAATACATTCGGCTGATTAGGTGCCGCGCTAGGTCTAGCTCCAAGAGCTGGGGTAGAAGGCGTTATCTTATTCTACCAGATTATTTTCTAGGTATTCTTTTTAAAGAAAAAACTATGCTTATAGGCTTATCTAGCATAGCTATTTATCTAGAAGAATCATACGCCAGAATCTTGAGTTAAAGTTTGCAGTTAATATAAATCAGAAGTAGAGAAGTTATGTGAGTTGTGGAAATATATGTCGCGACGTCTGTAGTGACTACAAAGTAGGGGGTTATTGCATCATAAGACTCGACCATATCCGATAGAATTAGTTTAGTAAAGCAGCTTTCTGATCGGGTTTCATCGTGTGATTTAACGTGAACTCTAAAAACGGCAGATAATCTCTATCCATGGGGTTGAAGTTGTCCTAACGTGTGAGGATGGGATTAGAACCCGCCATTTTCTACTACCAACATACGTTTCTAGATCTTTTTCTTTGCTTTATTTTAGCTATGAAAACTGTACGGAATGCATCTCATCATCAGACCCACCATTTTAAATAATGTTTTTGTTTACCATTAAAACCTTATCTGAACTTTGTCTAAGAATATTGAATAAGACCATTGAAGCCCAATTAACGTAAGCAGATTTATAAAGTAGGTATATGTCAGTAGATATCTTTTGGGGCTTCTGCACCGCACCCACCACTGAACCTACTTTTGCGCGTGACCTTGAGTCTCCGCGGCAGGCCACGTCGAGGACGCTATCAATAACTGGATCTACCAGACTCTATTTTTTCTTCCTCACATACATTCATGTCATTGTCTACCCACATAGTGAAAGCCGATGCATAAGCAAGTCAGAACTAAAATATACTTGTCTAAAAGTTTTCGAATAAATATTATCAGGTCCCACGTTGGGCGCCAATTTTTATAACCGTTACATTTTATTTGTCGCTAGTATATAACCAAAAATGACTATGTATAAGGTTTACAAGAGTTGATTCACTTGATATCTGTTTGGAGTCACTCAGGTCCCGTAGGCTAGCTTGATACAGAGATTTTAATTAGGTGGATTTTGTTTGTTTTATTCTTTGCTGACCCTTTCTTTGTTGTTTGTTCGAAAAGTGGATTGGAATTACCCGAAAGTTATTAATTGGAGCCACATGCAAAAATTTTTTTCTTCACCAACCTTACAAATCCTCTGACGATGGGGATATAGGTGATGTTGAGGAACAATTCAATGAGACACATATTTGACTTTAAATTTTAATGGATAAGCTAAATTGAACTATGTATCCTTAAACAAAAGCTTTCCCTTATGCTATTGTGGGCAGGGTGTAACGTGTAACATGTCCTAAAGTCCTTATAGCATTGACGTAGTTCTCATTCGATTTACATACAGCAGAAATGACTCTCTTTAAAATGATCAGTTCAAAGTCATCGAAAGAGGGATGAAAAAGAAATCGGTGGAAGGTGTGGCGCAGACTTACGTCTAGCGATCCATATTCAAGTTGATAATTTCCCAAGTTTCCGTGGCACGAACCATATAATAGGCGGCCTCGTATTAACGGTGTCGAATATCTCGAAAACTATCTATAACGGCCCGTCGAAACGTGCGCCGAGAGCGGGCGGTGAACGAGCTAATTTCTGCGAGAACTAATAATTGATTTCTCAAGTAGGTCTGGTGTCAAACGGCGATATCGCCTCGGGCATAGTTTCCAACTCGAGATGCAGATTATGCGAATCCATTAGGTCCCCCTGCCACCCCTCCCGGATCAAATCGCTCACTTTAATTTAGTTTTGGGAATAGAATAAGTTCGATTTTCATAATGGAGTTTTATCGGCTGCCCTTAATGGGAAAAGGAAAGTGAAAAAATATTGTAGAATAAAGTATTCAGATGTAACTATTATGGCATTTTTCAAATGAAATATGTACTACTCTAATCTTCAGCTTCTGAGATATACTGGCCTCTTTGCAAACTTTATCCATCAATGTGGCTCAATTAGGAGGGGTACATCAATAGTAATGTATTTATAAAAGCACCTCCTCCTGAGTAGTAGAATATTTATGAGATCACTCCCTCCCATATATAAGTAGTAGTGTTTATGGAAGATGCTCTTTACTCATGCTCTATCCTCAGTTTCGATGCGTAATTTGCCTTTGAAATCAAAATCTAGACCTCATCCGAAAATGGCCATTAAATTGTAAAACTCTTTACCTAAATTACTCTCTTACTATAATATTAAGATTGATTATTTTCTTAGAAGTTGTTTTAATCCTCTAGCAGGAGATTCAGTACTTAACTATTGCAGATAGACAGTTGGTACGTTGTATAGAGGTTGATTCACAGTGGATGGTACATAAACGGTATGACAAACCAGGACGGGTAACTCTAAAAACTTGGCCGGCTACTCTTTACTTGCTTAAAATATTTTTACAGGGCAGTGTTATCGCTTCTAATAGAAAGTCTTTGATATTTTAAGGACAGTACCAAGTATATAATATTATTTAGAATCTTCCAGAAGCATTGAATGTACACCGTCCGGTCCATTTCATGTGTTAATATGCAAAATAGCTACCAGATTTCTATGATTAAACAATAGCGACAAACACTTCGCGTCCTAAGGCAACAAATTTCCATAATTTTAAGGGGGGATCATTGTTGCGTAATTGACCTTATTAATAACTGTTGGCGCGGTTTATATCACCCTTCGCTTAGCGGCTTAAAGTGCGTCCGAATTACTGCTGCGCCGCAAGCTTTCGCTTTTGTTTCATCACACTTACAAGAATTTCATCGTCAGTAATCGTGTTACGTCCGCTTCTTCTCATATTTTACTCCTTAATGTTCTAAAATTATCCCCCCGCAAATTATTGTATGTCATAATGTTGAGCATATTCTGTTCGTGTAGACTAAATATTCGTTTTGACTTTCCCCCAACGAGTGATACTAATCGTCTCTAAATTAGTTTCTTAGGACAAAAATATTGCGGTTTAAATATATCGTTACTACTAGGAGTTATAGTTGGGAAACGCCTTAG